>JARHVA010000449.1:3495000-3742500 GCA_037957365.1 Torreya grandis
GTTATCCTCAAAGTCTAATTTATAGAAGCTCAAATTATGAAAATCTTAGCTTGGACATTGATTTTGATTTATTTAAAACCTTGGGTTTTCATAATTATCTTTAATTGAATATATGATTTATGGACTAATGTAACTAATGTGTCACATCCTAGTGTGTCCTTGATTTTTAAATGTTCGTAGGACTATGGACAAATATTTATAAATTATTTACATGTAGTCCCTACCTTTATTACCCAAGACTAAGACAAGTGACAATATTGCATTACTCAAAGCCCTTCAGCCTTCACAAAATATTATAAGTGTTCCAAAGTTTTCGATCTTTGAGACCTCAATAGATGGCATTACCATGTTAATCTAAACTTACCACAATTTGATAGAAGTTTTTTCCTTTATCAATAGTTGGATCACTACAAGGCATCCACATGGTAGAACCATGTTTAAATGGGAAAAAATTAGTTCAAATAAAATTATAAGTATTCAAAGTTTTTAACCCTCAAGAACATGTCACATGATGTAATCTCATGAACCCAAGACAATGGAAGTTAAAAATTGAGTTAATAGCTTAATGGCCCTAAGGTTTTGAGATATGAAGGTTTGATAGTTGACATAATTACATGAATGTAAAACTCATAAGGTTAAAATTAATTTTATTAACCTTGTGGCCTTATATTCTAAAGGTCATAAGGTTTTTAGATTTGATTTTTTACAATTGGCATAATCTCATTAACCTAGAGATTCAAAGGATAGATTTTAATTTTATACATTAATGGTTATGTGGCTCTAAGTACTAAGATTGCACCATGCATCAACATTCCAACCATCTGGTGTCATCTTAGGGAAGTATATAATTAAAAGTTCAAATAGATAAATCCTTGAAATGGCTTATCTAAAAATATCATAGCTTAGATAGTTTACAAAGGAATTACATAGCTTAGATCATTGAAATGGCTTATCTAAAAATATCATGCATCCAATCTCATTTTGCCTACTGCATTTCTAGAAACATTGAATAAATAGACACTATATTTAACAAGATTAACTTGAATTTTAAGTTTCCATATTATTCAGCCCTTTGGAATGCAATGGAGTCTATAGCACCATACTCCACACATGAATAACTATCCCAGGAGGATAATTAGTATTTTTATGACATGTTTCTAATCAATACTATACGACTCTATCAAGTGATAATGAAACCATAGGTGATGCTTTGTTTCGATATGGTCTATGATTTATTATTTAATGGTACTTATTATAGGGATCATTTACACATTAGAAAAAAACAATGAAATTGTATATATTCTAGGAAGGACATTTGAGAGGTACCTTAATATTCCAATTCTTGAGATAGCCTATAATCAAGTCTTAACCAATGTATGGATCTAACACAACACTGTAGATGATAAATTGAAATAGTGGCTAGTGATAGGCCAAAGACTGACACCCAAGGGAGACATTTCCTCCAATATTATCATTAAATTTAGGCCTAGTATTAGAATAGACATGGCCCTTCTAAATATATTGTATGGTTAAATTTCTATCATCATTTATGTACAAGTGGAATGGGTCCCATTGCTGGAATTTCCCCTGACTTCTAACAAAATTATTACCCTAGGAGAGATAATCCATGTTAGATTAAAGGCTCAAATATACAAACATGAGAAAAGGCCAACTGATGGTAAATTTTATATGATTTCATATATATTGGATGCAATCCTTGGGATGGTCCGTAGATCCCATGGAGAATTAATGAAACCATATACACAATATATGTATAATAGAATCTATGAACACTATTCTCTCATGTTTGTCTATATAAATAAGAATGATATTACAAGGACTTGTGAATAAATATATCCTCATTTTTAATAATCCATTCATGGCACTTTGATGCCTATAATATCTAAGAATATGAAAAGAAGCATATCCAAAATGGGGGATTACTAATACTATATAGACTGTACCATAATCCAAATTAAAGGGACAAGAGCACCCCCTCTATTTTTACCATGCCAAGTTATATAAAATATTGTAGAGTAAGAGGTGTCCCATAAATTTTATAACAATATAGATGAATATCTTGGCCTTAAACATCAATCCTATTATTATAGTACCCCACTAATCATTAGGAAACTCTAATTTATGATGATGGAATAATTCAACCAGACAAGGAAAAATAGAACCTAGTATAATTTAAAGGTGGCCCAATTCAAGAAATGGGACCCTAAAGTAAAATTCAATAACTATCTTCAATCCCTTAAGGATAATAAGGGGGTGACCATTTCATATGATCACCAAGAATATGAACATGATGCTATTTTTTTGAATGCATCAAATGACTCAGAGGTGTAGACCCATATGAGGGACCATAAAATGTCCATGATAGTTACCTAGGCCATTCAATATTACCCTAACATTATCAAAGAGTAGGCTAATGAGATGTTGGATTAGACATAAAGATATTAGATTCATTCATGGACTCTAACACAACCTTAGGACCTAGCAGGATTAGATCAACCTTGCTCTCTTAGAGGAGAAGAAATAAATTTATTAGAGGGAGATACCAATAGTCAAAGGGAGGATAACCTCCAAATATTTATAGGTCTCACTATTCCCTATTTGGTTTCCACACATCTAGCTGCTACCACCATATTGGGCACAACCACTATAGTAGAAAGGATTACACCTCTTTTGGATAGGTAAAAGATTGCAGTCTCTTTGACACCTCTCCCTCCACTTATAACACCTACACAATTAAGTCTCCTAGACTTTATTTATGATTACTTATCATCTATTCCATCTACTCCTCCTTCCACTCAACCACCTAAACAAGTTTTGTATCCATCTATTTTTCCCTCCACTACTATTTTTCTACTCTCAATTCCTTCACCACCACTTGAAAGGGTAGTCCTTACTACTATGGTTCCTTAATTTGTGTTATCACCCCCTTTACCTTATATCCTACCCATGGTCACTTAATAGATAAATTCAAAGTTCTTATGGCCTCCTCAAAAATTCAACAAATAGAGGAAATACCATCATTAGGTCTTTCTACTCAGAAGAATCTCTTGATGAGGAGGAAACAAAGGTAGAAAAGCATGGGCATGTAATATCCCTAGTTCACTATACTATTGATGATGAGGAAGATAATGTAGAAATAATGATGGGTCGTAAGAAAATGTTAAGTGAGGAGATATCCCTATATGAAATAGAATTAGAAAAGGCTAAAGCTATGAGTGTGGGAAGTCTATAAGAATAATAAACTCTAGTTAGGGCATTATACTAGCAGATATTCACTAAAAAGGAAAGTCAAAATATCAATAAGGTATTATCTTCCCTTGTTTCTTTTACTACTATTTTAAATACTCAAGCTATATATTTACCTATGGCCATTCAAGTACCACCATTTTCTAATTCAGGTAATTCTTCTATTCTTTCAACATCCACACAAATAAAGGTTCCAAAGAAAAGAGACAATTTTGAGAATTTGGTTTCAATTTATATTTTTTATTATAAAGGCCCACTAGTCCCCCCAAAATATTCAACTCAATTTTATCTACAATTTCCACAATATACTCCTATACATTCATCCATAATGATAGTTGTGATAAATCCAAGCTTGACTAAATATGTGGTTGAAGTCACCCTGTAAAGGAAAGCCTCACCAAGGTAGATAATTACTTATCCACCCCTCTAAATCCAAGTCAAAATAAGTTATTAATTATCACCTCTATTAATAATTCCCCATGTAATGATCATTCCACCCTTTACCTTTGAAGAATTTAGTCAACCATAAGAATAAGGGGAACTTATTGTTCCCCAATAGGTTAAAAAATTATAAGGTTGAATAGATGAGAGGAAAAATTTGGTAATCACAAAAATACTTACAGTCTCAAGTCATTTTAATAGGTAGAGTGGAATAATATAGAGGGTGAAGAAAAGGAAGGTGGTGAACATAAATATAAGGAAATAAAAAGAGTTTGAACAAAGGGAAATTCTATTTCCCTTGGTCAAAAAGGCCAAAAATAATATTAATGATTCAATAGTGTATACAAAATATTTATGTTCTTTTATGGATTCAAATAGAGAAAAAATGAAGGAAATATTAAATATTAAGGAGGATGCATAAAAAATATAATACAGACACATATTATCTATGCCTCTTGAGAAATTTTAGATAGTGTACATAGTGCAACCACTAGGATGCACAACATTTTAAAAAATATTTGATTCTCTAGAAGAGAAGCTAGCTTGAAAGAATAAATATTCTTAAACTTTGGCACAAGATGAAATAATTTATGAAAATGATTGCCTTTTTTATTCAGTTTTCAAAAAGTATCACATTCAATCATGTGAACCTGATGTCTAGCTAAGATGTTGCATGGGCCCTTAGTTATGTAATTATAAAAGGGGATGGTTCCCTTAGATGGCATACACAGATGAAGGATTTGATACGATATTTTTCAATCCATGAAAAAGGGGGCTTATAAATTTTGAGAGATATGAGGGTCACTAATGTGATAACCTCTACTAGAGAATTAGTAAATAGGACCAATTTTTAAAAAATCCTTAAAGTAGATATAGATAGCTTGAAGAAGGAAGTTGAGGGAAATATATACCATAATAATGATGATATCTTGTAGATGATAAATTTTGATAAGGATAGAGTAATGAAGGCTAAATCCCTTGGATCAAATTTGAAAATCTCAAAGGTAGAACACACAAGGTTGATGAATAAAGATATCAAAATATTCACACATGCCCTACTTAGTTTTAATATTATTAATAAGGATTTTTAGATAGCACATGTAATATTTGAAAAATTTATAACCATAGAGGGAAAGTTAGGGTCAAAACTAATCATGAAGTCAATAACAAGTGATACCACATCATCACAGGGTCCTCAATTTTATAGATATGTAGTCATGCCTACTCTAATAGAGTTAGTTTTGATTCCTTGAGGGGATACACCATATATTTATATTTATACAATTTTCACTCAACCATTTTACTCTTTAGGTAATGCCACATAATCACCACTTAAAATATGAATATATATTTTCATGTTTTTTATTAGATTGGGATTGATGGTTCGAAATTTATATGGCATACATACATACATATATATAATTGTATTTTAGTTTAGGGATTCTATTCTAGGTAAACACTTTTATACATGCATCCTCTACATGATTTTGACACATAATTCTATTTTTGGAGATGTAAATTTAGATTTCAATTGGAGTATGTTTAATCCCATCCCCAAGCTTATATATATTTGTATCCTCCCTATCCCAAAGGGAAATTTTTTTTACACTATAAATTAATAGAAATTTATAAGTATTATTCTATAATTAGTCTTAATGTAAAAATTTGGTTCTTCTCTATACCTATGAATCATGTAAGAATTTTAATTGAATTATATTATTCTTAGTCTCTTTGTTGTGCATGCATTTTATTTTAAATATAGTTACTCATATTGTGATATTTCTAATAAGAATACTTTTTGTTTAATAGTCATAATCTCTCTTTGTAGATGTGCAATTGCAATATTACATTGATGTAGTCATTAAAATTAACCATTCATGCCTTGGATGTACACTTGAGGTCACTTTACCCTTATTATAGGACTTGGCCCATCTTAGGGCCCTTTTAATCCAATTTTAGTCACATGACAACCATAAATATCACCCATGCCTATATAATACCACATGAGACCCACAATGTCATAATTCCTTAGTGATTTAGGTCCCTACACCCTCTACAAATTAATTTACACTACCTAAGAGGATGAGGGTTGGCATATACATATTCTCAAGTCACCCTCCCATGTCATTTTTGTCATAACACTATATAAACACAAGTCTCACATGATTACACCCTATGTAGGAATTATCATAGAGAAGCACACAAAAGTACCAATTCACGTTGAGGGAAATATCCTAATTCTTCTAATATTGTTTTGAATCATCCCATATATTCAATAATCCATCCTTAGAATGAATATACTTATCTCAAGTTACCTCCAAGACATCCTCTCATCTATTCAAACTTAGGCATTTTAGCATTCATAGACATTCACACATATCACATAAGTAGGAGATCTAAATCAAGCTTGATCCATCCTTAGAGAGTTGATATGTAGGAAGCATGCCCATATATGGGTATGGATCACACATCTAACACATTAGACCCACTAAAAACTTTATCTCATGGTATTCATTCAATCCCTGACAAGCATAAAAACCTAGTGTTTTGGGATGAAAATAGATCTATAGGAAAAATCATTGACCACAAAAACTTAAAATAGAGACTAGAGTTGGAACAAAGCTTATTCTATAAAATTTAAAAATTATTTATGGAGATTATAAGTGGGGAAATACTACACTACCTTGGACACTAGCACACTACAATACTAACCAAAACACCACACTACTATCAAGGGCTGATTTTGACACTTGGATATTTTTTCTAATAGTTAGACCTATCTGTTCACCAAATTTCACAATCTGATTCCTTTTAGAAGGCCCATTTCCAACTAAACTATTATTTCTATCTCATCCTTTCCATATTTAAAAAATTAATTAGGATTATTATTATACAAATAAATAGATATAATTATTGCATATTTATTTCTTGATTTTCATATTCTAGGACTTTAAAACCCTGGGGTTTTAATTTCCATAATCCACTTAAAAATTAAATCATTTGGTGAACCTAACTTACTTCAAATACTATCAAAAACCTAACCCTAAACTACCATTTAGGTTTAGGTTTACAACCTTCTAGAACTCATACTCATATTTTAGATCTTTATATATTTTTATTTTTATTTTGTCTAATCATAATAATAATGATAGAAGATGTTTATCACTTTCTAATGCAAAGTTTTCTAGTTTCATTTTCATGCTTGTTTCCTTTCATTTGGAATAAATTCAAATAAGATATAAATACATATGTAGATGATGTCCTATATTAGTTAAAATATATTTTGTTTTATTCAATCCATAAATTACATACCATAACAACCACCTTTAAATGTTTGATGTCATATCTTAAGTGCAAGAAAGAATCTCTTCCTCCTCATCTCCATGAGGGTGATATCTACTTTCCCTCTAACAAGGTCCATGCTATCACTCCTCCATGAGATGAAGCATCCTATAATACTATTACTAATTCACATTCTTAGCCCATCCATGCTTCCACTTGTTCTCTATAGGGTGTCTGCGTACATGTTCAATCAAAAGTAACTAGTGTTTGTACTTGAGAGACTTTAATGGATAAAATTATCAATATGAGTAAGTTAATTTTAGAATTAAAAAATTGAATCATCTATTACATGAAAAAAAATATAGTATTGTAAAATTATATCACAAGACAAAATCCTCCATGTCACACTAGTGTCAATCATGTACATGAATCTTCACCTAGTCAATTTGTGGCAAGTAATGTTATATATCAACACAAGAAATGATATCAAAGTGCATTTGCAACTAGTGATTCAAAAATTATTCCAAGATCAAACATAATTCCAAGTGATATTTTAAGGCAAATAATTAAATATAAGTTGATCAACCTACCTCTTCTATATCTAGTGAGGAGATATAAATATTATTGTGCATATCATAAAATACATGGGCACCACACTGATTCATGTCTAGCATTGGAAATTAAAATACAATAGGTAATTGATACAAATGACTCAAATAGTGACACATCATCCAAAAAACATACAATAGCACATGTACACATTTGAAAAGGATCAACTTTAGAAAGAATACAAAAGTGGTTACCAAAGTATAACTCATAACAATAGAAGATTCACAAAGCAAAATAAGCACAATAAATAATACATCAAGCATAGATACAATAATTAAAAGATGCAAATATACATCCCTATAATGAGGATCAATTTTAAAAGTAGTATGTGTTTGTTCAAAATATCTACAACAATTTTATTATCATGATCAAGGTTTTGGAAAGGAGACCCAAGGCATCATTACTCCTATTCTAGTAGTTGGTAATGTTGGTCAATAAGGTTTTGGATTTATTGAACATCCTAAAGTAAATCATTCACATACATAGTTTATCAAGGCACAAGATCAAAATAAAAATGTCATATTAAAAAGGATAAATAACATAAATTATCAAGTCAAATTCTAGGTAAGCAAGAGAGCATTCTTAAGAGAGGGTCTCTGATCCAATAGAGTCCAATGCAACTAATTAATATAAAATCAGTAGTTTCAAATGAGGTTCCAAAGTAGATGACTAATAAAAGTTAAAATTTCATATAGCCTTTGATTATATTGAAATCAATGTTTGTGGCATGGCACTCTTATAATCTATTGTATATGACAAGGAAAACTTGTGTAAGAGAAATTTATCTAAATAATTTATTGGATCCATTGAGCCTACTTGCATAGTTGGACCAAATATATTTCATTGGTAATTCACAAACATCCTGGTTTGACAGAATATAATTTTGAATTAGGAAAATCATGGATAACAACAATGGGGAAACATTGGATAGAGATTCCAACCACATAACCTTTTCATATGAGAGTGCAATGATCATAGTTTCCAAATATGATAATATTTATTCTAAGTAAGATCTTTCACAACAAGGTCTACCTACAATAGGCACAATTTCAAAGGGAACCACCATAAAAATGTTGGAAAACACAATTCATAAAGGTTAATTCCACAGTATGAGGTGATTCTATATACTCATCTAGATAAAATAAAATTCAATAGTAGCATTCCATTAGTTCAAAATCAACATGATAATGATGAGTAGAACAATTTGGGTTATTATGATTTCCAAGATACTAACAATGAAAAATAATCAGATTCACACTATAACTCAATTATACTACAACATATCAATCAAACTACATGAGAGGTCATAATTCCTATTTTAACACATGCCACATTGATAGTGGATCTCTTGTAAGACTCATCAATTAGTAGTGTCTCTCTTCTTGTACTTAGTTTCTTATACCTTTATCCATAGATATAGATTCAAATTCATGATTGCTTGTATATAGCTTATACTCAAAAAACACACAAATAATATATTATTGTCAATAATACAAAAAGATTCAAATTTTGTGTATAAAGTATAAAACTTTAGATTGTATGCATTTCCATGTTTGCATTCCTTCTATTTTTTAGGTACTACATATGCTACATATGTTAGTGTAGTTCAATTTTATCATACATACATGCTTCACTTGTTCTCTTCGAGTGTTTATATATTCTTAAAAGACTCAATTCCATCACATAGATCTATATTTACTATTATCTACCCACTAGGGCCACATACATAGATAAACTAATTCAACATTGATACATTCGCCCATTGGGGGTAACCTATACATAACTTTTAATTTACTAGGTTATATCATTCTATATTCCACATCACAGATTTAGCATTTTTTATATATTGATATTTATCATCTTAAATTACTCATATTTTTGTCCAACTACAAGTACTACTATAGACTTAGATTATATACATCTTTGCTTTTATATAGATTTTTACCACATGTTCATGCATACTTTCATTTCTATATTTAATTGTCTAGACTTGTTTGTGTCTCTTTACTTCTATATCTATTTGATGATCTTTTAATACTCCATTTTTATATGGATATATGATAATTATTTTCATTGTGTGTATGTTTTATATATGTTATCATGTCCTTATGTGTGCCTTATTGATTGTGTATGCATACATTTTAACATTTCCTTCCATGTGTATATAATCCAACCTTGATTTTTGTATGGGTATGTGTACATTTAAACATTTCCTTGTATGTTATCTATTTTTTAGACTTAGTGACATGTGTGTATGTACCTTGTATTATGTCCCCTTGGACTACTTTACACGCCTCATATGTTTGTGTGTATGCTTTCATGTATGTGTCATGGCCATGATACTTGTATCTTACTTGTTACAATCACATCCAACTTGTGATACCATGAATGACCTCATGCATATCCCCTTCCTCATTGGTTTACTTGATGAACATCATGACCCATCCCCATAGATAGTTACTCAGATTATACTAAGATTTATTGTCCATATACATGTTTACATTGTTCTATCTATCTTGACGACTGTATGAATACTAGATGTAAAATAAATATTACATTACCAACTTAAACTCATATTATTTTATATTATGATGTTATGTATACACATTCTATTATTTTATCACATAGATATCATATATTTTAAGTCTAACACATAGGATGTAGAGATTTTATTTTGAGGATAGTTATTACATAGTTTGAAAACTCCCATCAAAAGAGGGAGCATTCACAAGGATTTTTCACAAAGATCGAGCCATCATGGTGCACTTAGAACATAATTTTTAGGATGTAGACATAGATTATAGAGCTCAAAATCAAGAAAATATAGTGTAAAATAGTAAGACACATATACATTTCATTTTGGCATATAAAATGCATAGAAGGACAATCTTATGGCATATAGGACACTAGATTAATACTCTACTATCCAAAGGACTATGTTACTATCTAGTATCCACAAAAAAATTATAATCTATATTGGATAGAAAGGTACATAAATTATAGTTCAATTTTTCAAAGTATAAATCACATATTATTAGTTATACAAAGTTTATTATGAGGTTTGCACATAATCATATCAGTTCACTAGAATTGTTGGCATGATGTGCAACATGATCACTCCTATTTCAATTTTAGATATGCTTAGATAAAAATTACTATAACTTAGTCCATAATCCATGTTCATAAACATCAAAATTATGGTCATGTGTGAGGCACATTACTTCCATTTACTCACTTATGTACCAGTTGATCAGATGGAATGGAAAAATTCATGTCATCCTTAACATTATGCAATTTTAGTACATATAGTTACAATCATATCATAGATATTCAATTTCATTATGAAATTTTAGTAGATATGCATCTACTACACATGGGTAGGAAATGATCAAGTCATACCCTAATTGAGTTCTTGAGACACCTACATAGGATGGTTGGATAAGCCATCAGTCCAATCCAAGTTATTCATAGATTATGATCCACCAAATAGAGGTGGGTAATGATAGAGTCAAAATTGGATTGAGTTCTTGGTCTACCCACACATAGGGATTGAATAATCCATCATCTTAGTCCAATATATTCACCATTTGATCACCATCTATGCACACCAACATGATGTCACCAAATTTTAGCATTGGTTCGCATACCCAATGAGGTGTATTTGTTCCTTTCGTCTATATCTCATCTCTTTACTTAGTTTTGCCTTTGCTTTTTGATAATTCTTAAGAAAGAATTAATTAATTCATGTTTCATTTATAGGACACATAATGGATCATGCTTCATAGACTCATATCTAAATTCATGGCCTTCACCTTATAGGTAAGTTTAGGTATGCTTATTTTTCCTTTATCCTATTCATTTCACTTTTTTGCATTTATATAATAAAGTGGGGGAAAATGTAGTCATTAAAATCAATCATTCATGCCTTGGATGTCCAATTGAGGTAACTTTACCCTTAATATATAAATTGAACCATATTATGGGCCCTTTTAATCCACTTTTAGTCACATGGTAGTCATAAATAGCACTCAAGCCTATATAACAACACATGAGATGCATGTTGGCATAATTCTTTAGTTATTTAGGTCCCTACACCCTCCAAAAAGTAATTTACACCTACCTAAGAGGATTAGAGTCATCCTAGAGCTATTCTTAAGTCACCCTCCCAAGTAATGTTGGTTAAAACATAATTTAAACACTACTTATACACTCTTACACCCTAGGTGAGAATTATCATAGAGAAGCACACAAAAGTACAACTTCACATTGAGGGAAAGCTCCTAATTATTCCAATATTGTATTTAATTAGTCCATACATTCAATATTATATCCTCTATGAATATATCTAGATCTCAAGTGTCCTCCAAGGCATCCTCTCATTCATTCACACACAAGCATTCTAGCATTCACACACATATCACACAAGTAGGAGTATTACATCAATATCAATCCCTCCTCATAGTATTGGTATGTATGTAGTGCAGCCATATAGGGGCATGGATCACACATCTATAAAATCAAAACCACTAACATATTTTTCTCATGTTGTTCATTCAAACCCTCACAAGCATAAAAACCTATAGTTTTTGAATGAAAATAAATCTATAGGAAAAAATATTGATCACACAAACTTGAAATTTAGAGCAAAGCTATAACAGGGCTTGCTCTACAAAACTTGGAAATCATTTACATATATTTTGAATGGGATTATAGCACACTACCTTAGACATTATCACATTTTGGTATTATCCAAAGGACTATGTGACTGTCCATTACTAATTCTAACATGTGGATCACCAATTTTCATAGTTTGATTCCTCCTGAAAGGCCTATTTCTAATTAAGTTATTATTTCTCTCTCATCCTTTCCAAATTTATCAAATGAATTAGGTTAATTATTTTACAAATAAATGGTTATAATTATTGTATATTTATTCCCTAATTTTCATATTCCATCACTTTAACAACCTAAGGTTTTAAAATCCATAGTCCCCCTAAAAGTTAAATCAATTGAAAACAACCTTTGATTATAAATTCTCAAATTTATTACATTATTGTTTGCTCGTACTCTTAACTGTGTTTGATTTTTTGATGTTATTATATTATCTTATATTAGACATTATTTCCTAATTTGTTTTAACCCATAGTTCAAGAGCCAACACAGAAAGGTTTCATCTTGTTTGTTCATAGGCCTTCTTTTCTTTCCTACCTTTCCCTCTTTTTGAGTTTCTTTTGGTCAGGCCCACCTTAGGTTAGATCCATCATTTATCCACCCATATCAATTAGATTTAAATTCACATCCATATCTAAATAATCCATGGTAAATAACTAATCTACTTATCACTATTCCACTAGCAAGTTGTTTACAAAACATAATACTTGGCAGCTTGTGCCTTAGAGTGAATCTTTTACAATGATTCCAAAATTAGAGGCTACCTCACAAGGTTCATTGATGTGAGTAAAACATACATAAGAATGAAATTATCTAGCACTATAATTATGTATTGAGCCTTCATCTATTCATTGGATTTTAACTTGATGCCCTCTTCTTTTACTTCTCCCAATTTTTATTGTTTACTTGACATAATCAACAAGAATTTATATAGTGTTATAAGGAGGGCCTTTTTGTTTTCTTGAAAGATATCACTTGATTTTCATTGGATATACTTAGAATATTAACAAGGTCCACCTTAGATAATAACTTATTAAACCCACATTTTTAAATCTATAGAAAATTTAGGTCAAATAAAGGTGTCTTAATAAGACTTTGAGCTCAATCATACTCTCCAAACAAATGACCATATCTTCCTTTAAAATCAATGGACTAAACCTAGCTAACTGATTCTACTATCATTATAGGATATGTGTGTTATTTAATTATAAACCCTAAAAATATAATCCTTCCTTTCCTCCATCGATAGGTAGTGTTTCTAAAGAACACATAAATGATTTTAAAACTACTTTGTGAATATTTTAGGTAGTTCATAAGGATGTGACTTGTAGACTCTTTCCATTTGCATTTCAAGATGTTTCCTGTGAATGGTTTATTAATGTCTTAGGATGTTCAATTACATCTTAGGATGAATGTTAAAAGACTTTTTTGTAATAATTTAGATAATTTAGTAGTGTAAGTGTTGTATACCAACACTTTGTGAGCATGATAAGAAAACCAAATAAAACAATATGAGCATTTAATGTTATATTCTACAAAATGTAAAACTAACTTAAAGATGCTTATAAACCCATCGAGGCATTATCCCTTAAAATGTACAAGGGTGCCCTGAACACTATGCGTACTATCTTTCTTTTTAGAGCATTTAAATTTTGATACATTACCTTTGGATTACGTTGAAGCTATCAATGTTGATAAAAAAATGGAACCCTCAGGCACAAGCCTTGGCTCCACTTAATCATGGTCTTTTTTTTGGCCTTCAGCCCAATTCCAAACATTAATCAAAATACTATTGCCTAAAACTAGAACCAGGTGTACACCCATTTGCCTTTAGCACATGTTCCACCTAAACATCACCTTAGCTTCCTAAATAATTTTATGTCTGCATCTTACTATAAAAGCCATAGTTTATCCTTGATACTAGTTAATATTACTAATACATAAGGTACTACTTATGATTCCACAAAAATAGAACTAGAAGCTATCCAATGGATGATGCATAAATTAAGTAATGATTTTATGAACATGAAGAAGTGCATGGGGAATACTGATGGATAAAATAAAAACTATAACTTTTCATTCCAAAGGTATAACATGATTTTCAACAGGTTTGGAAACAATCCATAATAGTAGCCACTTAACAGGGTGCTAAAGATAAATATCATGTAGGTGGCCCTTCCTAATTTGTGTTGAGTTCATACTCAACACAATATGGTGAGATATAATTCATAAAATTATACACTTCCTTCAAGATATTTTAGAAGAAAATGGATAGACATGAAGGATTTTTTATCTAATAGAATAATCTTCCTCTACTAGTCTAAAACATCCCTATATAATAATGGTCTTTAAGACTTATGACTTCCCATTCTTAGTGGAGGTTGAGAATGAACCAGAGGATAATATTGATGAGATCCATGCTTTCCAATATTTATATAGTAATAATTACAATATTAAGAACAATCAGCCTTCTACTACCTCCACACCCCCAAAAAAATATTACTACCACTTCTCTAGATCCTAAAGCCAATAACAACCCCACCTCCAAAAATAAATGATCAATTTCAATGTATAGATGCATAGAGCAGAGTAGGGTAAAATATTTTTAAATATATGAATAAGATCAAGGTTAATATTAGTCTTCACTAATTAACTTAGATAACTAAATAAATAGAGTTGTTTCTTAAATCTTTGATTGGTAGATCATCTACTAACAAATCAAAAACCACGCATGTGAATGTGATTATTTATAAGGATAAGCCTGAGGTACCACCTTTTTTTTAACCATAAGAATGTTTAGAAATAATGTGAATAATTATTTGGTTGACTCAGGTGCCTCATCCAATGTGATGCTTATAACTACATGTAAGAAACTACATTTGACTTCATATAAGTCAAAAAGTTTGGTCCTACAATTGGAAAAGTCTTCTATCTCATGTGCTTGAGAGATAAAAAATGTGCACATCCATATTTCATATGAGTCACATGTATAAAAATACATATTAATTCTATTAATTGACATTAAAGAAGCCTATGGATAAATAATGAATCATGATTGGTTAAAGGCATTGAATGGGTACATGGATATGGATTTATCACACACGTGGTTTCCTTGGAAGGGATTAATGAAATAGATATGAGTAGATAGAGAAATGAAGATGAAATACCTGATCATAAAGTACAATTCCAAGAATTAAATTTTTGACTTTGTATCCTCACACATAGGTGTGTAGACTTTCACTACCAAGCAAGAACCTCATGAAAAATAATTTAAAGTTCCTTCTTAGTTATGGACTCTCTATTTTGATGGATCTAAATCAAAGTAAGGGTCAAGTGTTGTCATACATCTAATTGAATTTGATGGGAAGTAATATTTGGATGCTTATATCCTATAATTACCTTACACCAACAATAGAGCTAAGTATAAATCTCCAATATTTGGTTTATAATTCACACTAAAGCATAATGTTAAGTAGTTGTAAATATTTGGTGATTTAGAACTAGTTGTTAACTAGATCATAAATAAGTATGAATGCAAAATCACTTACTTGAAGAATTATAAAGATAAAGCATGGGACCCAATTGAATCCTTTGAAGCCTTTAATATCAAATCCATCCCAAGGGAAAGAAACCAACATGTATATTCACTAATAGATTCAATGGCCAATCTGACATTGGTCCAATAATCTAAGATGTAAAACTTATCTATGGAGTTGATTCCTTGCACTTATGTTCTATATAATGTGGATAACTTCTAGGTATTTAAGGATGATCAAAAAATTATACAACTCATGAATATCTTTAGAGTCTTTGAATCTTATATAATAGATGATAAGGATGTTGAACCCATGCATATTGAATATCTAAGAGAATATGGTGTCCTATAGCTAAAGGAGAAACACATCCCTCTAAAGATGGTCTCCTTAGAGTGAGATTTCAATGTAGATCCACAATATCAAAAGCAAAAGAAACTTAAAGTAACTAAGTCTGATTTTATCAAGGAGAATCTAGGCAATGATTAGTATCCCTAATATGTGAATATTGGTCTAAGTTGTAATAAAAGAGAGAAATAAAATTTAAAAATTATGTTGTCTGAATATAAAGATGTGATCACCTAGACATATGATTATATAAATATCTTTGACCCTAAGGTCATCACATATACCATCCCATTGAAGCCAAACATAAGCCTTTTAGGTAGAGATAGAGGCCAATAAATCCAATTTTGGAACCTCTCATCTAGATAAAATTACAAAAGCTATTAGAATCTAGGATTGCCTTTCTAATTAGACATTCCACATGGGTAGCTAACCTAGTGCAAGTCAAGAAGAGTAATGGATAAATCAGGGTCTATGTTGACTTCAAAAGTATAAACCAAGCATCAAAAAAGGATAACTATACTTTTCCCTCCTATAAATGATAATTATGGATTATATATCACCTTAGTCTTTTACAGTTGGAAAACTTATACCTTGGGTTTTCCTCTTAGTTTTATAGCCTTTCCAACTTATACAAGTCTTGTATATGCTCTATATTGTGTCCCTTGGCCTATATATCTTAGTCTGACTAGTCTTATGTTGATGAACTAGCCTTATTTATTTTCTAGAATTCTTAAAATGTACTTTTCTTCTACCTATTCAAGTTTTGAGCCTATACCTATTTTCTTTTTCACTAGACATTAATTTCCAAGACACACACTAGTATTGATGTTAGTGTTTTGATTCAACATAAGTGCCCATTTCCCTAAGGGCATATATTTTTCAAATGAAACAAATCCTAATGGTTGGCCTAAGTGATTTAATGTGAGTTAATTATCCAAAGGGGTTTATATAAATACAAGATCAACCCTTATTCATTCCTCACCTATGGAAAACCTCATAAAAGACCAAAGAGACCAATGTAACTTAAAATAATCACTTTATCAAGCATTCAATTAAATAAATAGTTCCTATTTAAATACAATTTATATGTTTGACACATCTATAGGTTTGAAGTAGTAAAATAATAGCGTAAGATCTTGATTTTCTAAGTTACAAGCTAGGTCACTATTGTAATTTATTTGCACACATTGTATGATTCACACACAACACATAGGGGAGAAATACATGAGTCTAAGGTCATATTTTGGAGTATTGGATGTGTAGGCAATGCCAATTGATAGTGGGGTATTTAGAGTCAGCTTGACATCATGTGCCCACTAACCCATTCTCCCCCAAGGTAACCATGAAGATGAAGAACCGAGGTTTTGAAAATTCATGAGGATTAGTAGTCCATGATCCAAATATGAATGCACTAGAATTAAGGCAAAGTCAAACATAGAATAATCCAAGTGGTTTCATATTTTTTCATCAAGTATTACATATAAGATACTTACATTTAACCTATATAATAGAACTAACACAACCATCCCAAGCTAATGTTAGTGTCTAGAGCTCTAGAAGCCTTAGATCTAGAATCTGATGACTATTCTAGAATTGTCTTCCATCTTATTTCCTACTTGTTCCAAATATTTGACTATGTTAGAATTAGATCTAGCTAGGTATATTACTTGTTTGTCATTTCCATTCATATCTTAGTTGTAATTTTTATATTTATCCTATACTTTTCATAATAAATTTAGTGTATGCTTATATTTGAGTTTATCACCCAATTAGCCTACTATAGATATGATTATCACCCTTGTGAATTATTATGTCTATATTCTTAATGCTTATAATTCTAAGGTAGGACATACTCCCCATATCCAAAATTAGGTTTAAATAACTCCCTAGATGAGGTAATTAAAATGTTGATGAATATGAGATGATGTCCTTCTTAAATGGATTCTCGGGCTATAATCAAGTGTTATTATAAGCATAAGACATAATGAAGACTACCTTCACGACCAAGTGAGGAACATTTTCATATAAAATAATGCCTTTGGATTAATTAATATAGGAGCAACCTTCTATAGATCTATGGACTTTGACTTTTAGGGATTCATTGGAAATTATATCATAATTTATATATGACTTAATAGTGTATTCACAAGATAGAGCTGATCATGCTGATCTGATAGATGTATAAGATATGGAGTATAAATCAATACAAAAAGGAGAATAATTAGAGTTATTAAAGGAAAACTACTAGGTCATATCATCACTAAGGAGGATATCTCTATTGATCCAGAATGAATCCAGGACATTTCCAAGCTAACACCTCCTAATAATAAGAAGTTGAAGTCTTTATTTGGTAAGATAAACTTTATAAAGTAATTTATTTATGGATTTGTAAAGACTATCAATCCATTGAATTCCATGTTAAAGCAATATACCAAAATATAATGGATAACATAAGCCAAGAAATATTTATAAGACATCAAAACTACCATTGCTCAAGCTCCAGTTCTAATTATCTTGGACTTTAATAAGGACTTCTGTAGTTATTCATTTTCCTTAGAGCACACAACAGCAGTTATGTTCATGCAAAAGGTAATTGACAATGAACATCCTATTGCATTCATGACTACCAATATGAAGGATACAAATTTGAAGTAATCAATGATAGATAAATAGATATATGTTTTTGATCAAATCTATGAAAAAGTTTAGGAATTAAATTTTGAGAAACATGATGTATGTCATCATTCTAGACCCAACTATCAAGATCATGCTAGGCCATAAAAATTGGCCAAAAGAAGAGGTAAGTGGATGTAAAAATTACAAGAGTTTGATCTTGAAATTAGACCAGCCAAGATGGTGAAATGATAAGGTATCATCTAGCTCATGATTGAGACTGATCCATCCATTTGTATTAACCATCATTTCATGAAATCTAGACATATTCTTAATAATTTGGACTTATAGATCTCTAGTTTTATAATTGTTGAAATTGGATTTTCATATTCCTATTATCGGTTTTTAAAAAGTGGGATATCGGATTCCAATATTTTTATTATAGGATTTAATTAATGGGATATTGGATTCTAAATTATAGTGTGAAATTAAATTCCAATTATATCTTAAATGATTTTCACCTTTAAATTCATATTCAAGGGAAATGGGCCAATAGCTGAGCATGGTCCAATAATTGAAATGGGTCCTAATAATTTAAATAATGTGACCCCACAATTTCTTTACTATTGAATAATTATAATTATTATGTTAATGTTTAATATTTATCCAAAATTTATCATATATTAATGAATAACATCATGACATGAAAGATTTAAAAATATTATTGCAACATTGTAAAACACACTTACTATCACCATGTACAAGTATTGGACAACACTTTTTATTGCCCATGTGCCCAATGTAAAACATACTTATCATTATTATTAATAATATTTTATAAATGGGCAAGCACCCATTCTACACTTGATAATAACATAAGACATTGTCTCTCATAGTATCAAATTAGATGTAATTATTCTTATCTCAATGTGTAGATGGGCATGTGCCCATTATACCCAAGATAATAATATAGGATTCTATTTCTCATATTATTCTTATAGGCTCATGTAGAATGGGAATGTTCTTTTACAATCAAATATGGTTACCACACACATTAATCAAAATTTCACATTTTATGTACCAATATATTCCTAGAAATAATTAATCACATCGCAACCACACTAATGTGATTTAAATAGTTTATCCACAATATATTTATTAATTAATAATATGTAGGTAAGTCATCGATATGAAGGAGAGATAAATATATTTTTTAACTTGTTTGATCTATGTTTTAATAAGAGTTAAACAATCTAGATACAATGCTTCACCTTCTTCTCTTCCAGAAGGTTTAAAATATTGGAACCTCACCTTTTTAGCCACATACACATCCATCAATGGATTGAATGCTTGTATAAATCAATTTTGACTAAATTTTTTATTTGTGAAAATGTGTGATCACTTAGATATGTTTTAAATCAAGTTTCATAAATTTAATTTTCATGTCACATATTACATGATATCTTCATAACTAATAGACCCAACCAAAGTTTAATGTGAAATCCACAAACTCACATGTCCACATAGGCCCCTTTTATTTTCTAGTTAATATATGATCCCTAATATGTTAGCATATAATTATGAGCATAGAAATATGTAAATATGGAGGGATAAAGTGGATTAAAATTTTCAACATATCTATGTATTTTATTGATGCCAAATTGAGAATAAAATAGACCTTGATGACTCCATGGATTCCTAATGACCCAATCCTAAACTTGAAATAATTTCCTTGTATTTCAATGCTTCATAAGTCTCTCCTCACATCTCCAACTCATGTTGTGTCTTTTAAACAAATTTCATCAACTTAGAGTGATAAAACCTCAAAAATTATAGTGATGCATTACTACTAGCACATCTCTCATGAACTTAAGTAGAATAATTCTAGTAAATGAAAATATTTTGAAAACTATTTTGATTAAATAGTTCAACATTAATCAAAATATATTATTAGCTCTACATAATTATGAAAATTAACATTATAAAAAAAGTATTAATCTTACATTCATATTTAACAAATAATATGGTTGCCTCATTAATGGGTCAATATTAATAAACTTGAATATAAGCAGGGCTAAAAAGATTGAATAGAAGTCAGTCAATTAGAAGTAATCAATGTCAATCTTCAATTCATATTAAACAATTATGGTAAAAATTCAAGGCCAAATTAATAAATCCTACTTTAGAATAGAAATTTCAAAATACATACATCCTAAGCCAAGATGATATCACATTAAATTATGACCTTAAAAAGGTACACCTTAATATTCATTACCTTGTTCAATTAGTTCAAGATATGATTCAATTGCCTCATGTCCATTTTCAATAATTTTAACCGATCCACCTTTCCTTTTTATTTGGTGTCCATGCCCATATTACACTATCCAAATCAAAATATTTTTTGATTTTGTCTAATTTGATATATGTTTTACTATGTGTCAAACAATCCTACTACAATGCTTCACCAGCTTCTTTCCTTGAGGGTTTCTAATATTGAATCCTCACATTTTTAGCCATATTCTCATCTTCTAGTTTAAGGTAAATATACCCATCTACCCTTCCCATCCATATCTTTTCATTTTAATTTTCTAGTCATATTATAATCATATGTCCCACATACACATCCATCAATGGATTGAATTCATGTTTAGATCTTCCACAAATATGACCAACATAAATATCATTATTATTTGGGATATGTTTATTAACGTAGTCTTGTTTGTGGAAATGAATGGCCCCTATTATTTGGTCCTATATGTCAAAATATTATATTTTTATCTCCAAAAACATAGATTCAACATCCTTCTACAAAAAAAAAAAGGTCTATCCAAAGAACATAAAATATTTTCCCAATATGTTATATTTGGAAGCCAGTAATCGCTACCTCCACATGTTTCACTTTTTCCCCAGTGTTCAATATACTATTTTATTCCCATTTTTAGATCTTTTATATCTTTACGTTATTTGAAAGGTGCTAGAAAAGCTTTCCCTTTTGACAAGTTTGGTTCACCAATGCCCTTTTTCACTAGATTGGAATTGGATGAGACCATTAGAGTAGGGTAAATTTGAGTGGCTATTCTACGTTAATTCATAAATATTTTAGTTTTACAAATTGTAATTTGGATATTTTAGGGGGTGGTGAATGACATGGATTTGCTTAAATGATCTATGTGTAACTTATTTTTATAGGTCAACTCACATATTGTTTAAAATAAATTTCATACATATAAGTATAGTTCACCACTCTATTGAAAGGCAATATGAGTTTATTAACCATTATATGTAAATAAACATCCACCCATATACTCATATTGACAACTATTAGTAATAGGAAAGGGATGAAGTGTTTGTACGTTTTCTATATAGTCACATGTCTATCTATCTTCTACACCCTGTTATGATTCACATGTTTATTCATCTTCTCACCTAAATAGTATTTGTTAACTTTCTATAGAATTTTAAAACACATACTTAGAGATTCACCAAAATAGTCCAAGTTAATTTCTATATGGACCAATAAAATTTACCCTACATTGTAGTTCATTGATTGGTGCTCTATATTCCATCAGTGATATGTCATACAAAACATGGAACTTGTATATCTTACGTTTACTAATACCCACTGTCATGTGGCTTCCATCAAACAAGTGTGGCTCCATAAAGACTTTGAATTCATAATCTTCCTCAATAAGGTAAGGATTTAATGTACTTGACCCCTCTTGAAATATTTTATAGGTGTCCATGATATGTGGTAAAGATAATATGTCTAGTTTCCATAATGATGATGTTAATTTACCAAAATTCTTGTCTATATACTCATTGGTGTGTCCCACTGGGAGGTATCTTACATACATGATGTTGAATATCCTTCTTGATTTCAAAATTGATGCAAATGTAAATAAGGTATGATTTTTTTGTCACTTGAAGAATTATTCAGTTGTAAGTAGAGGATTGGTGGTTGTTTTTTGAAAACACTATTAATTGCTTCAGCATGGATAAATTTTTCCTTTTACCCTTTACACTTATCATTCACTTCATTTTTTAATAGTTCATCATGTAATGGTTGTTCATATTATCCACAAGTGTAAAATAAATATGCATACTCATCAATGATAGGTTATTCAATCTTCCTAAGATAAATACAATGATGTGACTATGTAGTTTGATCCATGTTCAACAAATTCTAGGCCAAAGTGGCCAAAAATCCCCAATCTTGTGTCCATGTGTGAGCATACTAGTCAAATTAATTGGAAGGTTAATAAAATTACTTATTGACATTTATGTTTTGCCAATCCTTGGTATGGAATTTTTCATTTTATCCATTTTATCATGCACAATGCTCAATAATGCCTAATATTTTTCCTCTAATTTTAATCTATGGGAGTATTAATGTGCATGACAACTTTAAATGTATTCATTGCATCATGTTTTTTCCTCTTCAAGTTTTGAGAGTGCTTTTAGGAATATGGTGGCTCTACATTTTTTGTACAGTCCATACACTAATCACACTTGGTGAAGAAGTTGTTCTTTCCAATAGAAACATGTTGAAATATTTTGGTCATTATCTTGTTGAAACTTAGTTGTGACACTGGTGAAAGTTTCAACAATTCGAAGTCCTCATTACACTTATTCCACATTAATTTTTGGGTATAAAATATAATAAAAAACCTTTGATTAAATTTAATTCCATCATGTCCTACAAAATGAGTTAAATGTGGATAAATATTTGAATTTATCTCAACCATTCTTGATATGCAAGAAACTAGTGTGGTGATATTTTACATTTCTTTTATTTCCTGATGTTACCATTTACTACAAACTTCTGACCATTTATCCAGTCTACTTTATGACTATAGAAGATGATACTTGGTCACAATAGTCATTAAATGAAATATATCCATCCCATCAAATTTCATTTTATTCACCTTCATAGATTCATCACCCACATTAAAGATGGCATTTGTTGTTAATTCAATTTAACACAAAATTCTTTTTATCTTATTAATTCATGGCTCTAATTTTGTGCCATAAAAATGTGACTGAAGTTAGGGGAAATTTTTGGAGACAACCAAATAATGATTTTTCACATTTTCCACTTCATGCAAAAAATTGACCATTTTTTTATTCTCATTAGCATTTTGATTTGATGAACTCAGTATACAGACATTCAATTTTCCATGTTTTTTAGCATTGTAGGGTCTTTTGATCTCTTTTTTGGAATGATTTTAATTAGTGGAATAAAAATTAACTATATATACCATCTATGGTTGATGATCTTCTAATGCATCCCACATGTTCATCTTAACCTCATCTAGAACTTGTTTGAATCTCATGTCTAGAGGATAACCATTTATGTCATCGAATTGCCTAACATGCCATTGTATGAGAGATACTTCAAATAGGGAGCATCCTTTGCAAGGAGGGATAAATACTCTATTAATATGCACACCAAATGTATTGGCATACAATCCCTTAAATTGTATTATGAATACTTTATGTACATTTGTATTTGTTCCATCTGTAACATAATTTCTTGCAGATGAGCAAAAATGGATCAATTTGGCAAAAAATCCCTTGAACATCAAATTTTGTTCACAGATACATACAAGATATGGACCATCCAATTGGTAAAAACTTTTATTGACTATAATGGTGTTTCTTGTTTCATGGAAAACCAAATAATTTATTGGCCAATCTATTAATTTATTAGGTTGTAGTGAGTTTGAATAATCAGAACATAAATTTACCACATTTTCAATAATTACACCAAACATCAAGGGTACCAATATCTCTTCATGAATTTTATGATCTTCTATAACATGAGTTACAAAACCTTGGGCTATGTCTCCATCTCTACTAGAATATTTATGTTTGAGAATGACATTGTCTATGATAAAATAAATTATATATTTAGGTCCTATATAATTGATGGTGTTTTTAATTTCATCACTAGAATATCCTTCTTCCATGGCACTATAAACCTCTGAGTCACTAAAAATATAATTAGTATAAAATATGGGAATGGGCATATCTACATGCTTTGATAAACCACTCTCTTCCCATGGAATATAGTGTCCTTTTTTCTCGACATCTACTAAGGTTTCAAATCCATCAATTGAATAAGGTAATGATACTTTTCCATCCACCACTATGTAAACATTGAAAACAACAAATCCTCTTCCCATGTATTTATAATGTAGTATCCTTTTGCTTTGATACACTCTTCTCTCTGCAACTTTGGTACCTTTTGAAAATAAGTCCACATGATCATCCTCTCTAAATGAAAGAGACATTGATGCTATAATACAAAAAATAAATGTGAGATCAAAGTAAAAAACAATAAAATCCTACTAGATATAAAAATTAAACATAAATGTGAGATGAAAGAAAAAATATATAATAATTATTAAATGTAATTTATGTCTCATCTACTAAGGATCTATGTGTTGTTAGGAATAAGTATATATTGTATAAAAATAAGAATAAGTGAGCAAGTTGATATGTGAAAATAAATATTACGCCTTATGTGAATATGATCTCATCATACTAAATTGAAAATAAAGGGGAATTATCATCATTAAAAATCAATAAATACATATATATTTGAAACACTTGAACAGATTGAGTAACAACATATTTATTAGTAACACCATATTTATTGATACATTGAGTAAAATAATACTCTCTTAGTCTATCCTAAGAGAAGTTGAGGATGCCAAAAGGATATTACAATATTTTAAAAAGTCTCAATATCACATATTTATAAAGAAGATAAAAAGGGGCATATAGCATGGAAAATATTGGGGGTTTTAGCCCCTTTTTTAATTAGTATTCGAAGCTACAAGACTTACCAAGCCACGCAATCATAGTCAATTAAAATTATGTGGAAAGATTCATAACCCATGGGAAAGGAGGGCTATCCAATGATTGTAGTTAATTAATGTAAAGCCTCACAACCTATGAAATATAATGCAATGATTTCATTACTCAGTGCAAGGCAATGAAACTAATCTTGAAGTGTGGCCGAAAAGGATCTAACTTCACCATCATTAAAACACTAGTCATGATAGATTTAGAATGAAATGAACTCAAGCTGAAGGTAATTTATAGTAAGATCTTGAGTTCAAAGAAGAAATGAGAAATCATGGGAGATGACTATGATAGATTTAAACCTATTTCTTACATTGAATCCAAGGAAGACCTAGTGGTGTGGAACAAACTAGGAATACAAAGAAAAAAATTCTTCGCTAGTTTTGCATGGGGAATTCCCTCATTAGATAGCCATTTATGAGATCATGGTCCAAGTATGAGGGTACTAGGCAGAACTATATTTCAAAAATGGTCCATTTTACATAATATAAAGTATAATATTGAATTCTGAATTGATAATATTCTTAATATTTTAGACTTATATAGAATAGGCATGTTCTAATTCTATGGAAGGATAAAATATTTTTATTTATTAAGAATCCAGTTTAAATTTTCAAATAATAAAAGTATGTTACAACTTGACTTTGCATGATAATGTCATGTCTTGATCTCACACTTCCACCATACTTTTTGACACATAACAACTTTTTAGAAGGGACATGTAATACCACCATAGTTCAAATAACCCCAAATAAATTTTAATTTCCATTTATAATCAATAGCATTTGAAATATTGAGTATTCATATCCCCTATGAAATTTTGATTATCCAATATGAATGTTATCCTAATGGCATCCCCAGCTCAAACTAAAACTCCATCTTAGTTGACTGTTAAACTAATGAGATTCATTGAAGAGTGTAGTTAAATCTTCTACTGGGAATCAACAATGTATAATCAATTAATCACATAAAATAATACTACATTGATAGATATCATCTAGTACTCATGACCCATTCAAAACTCTAAGTCCACATTAGATCATGATTAGAATTAGAGTTCAAGGTAAGATTATAATAAATATATATGTTTTATTTAATGTTTTTTCCTTTGAATATTAAAAATTGAATTACCATTTTAAGGGAAATGTTGAAAAAAAATTTAAGACATGATTAAGTGGCTTGGTTATGTTCAACCCCACCTAGGTTCAAATATCACATGACATTTGAGGCCGATTATGGTCATTGGTGACATTGGTGACATTGGTGATAATGTGGATGTAACTTAGGGGGATATGGTCCTTCTGTTTGTGTCCCATACTAGTTCATATATCTAGTCACAATACTACCCCCTCCATTTCATATCCCCAGATTCTATAAAAGCATTTACCCATATCTAACAAAAACAAAAACCCTTCTAGACAAGGTTCCAAATTTGAAGGGAATTTGAATCACCATTATGTAAGAGTTAAATTTTATGGGTAGCCTTGGCTAGACTATGGAAAAATATTATGACTATTATTCATTTAACATTGCACTTCAAAATTTATGAAAACCATATTCAAACAAGTGTTTGATGCAACTTTAGTACCTATTATTTAAAGATATTTATGTTATAAAAACATTTTTTTAAAATTTAAACCTCTTAGAAAGTGAACACTAAGATGTATTAGACTATTTGAGGATGGGATTATAAATATTGGACTAATATTAGATATATTAATTTTATTTAATTGTATTAAAAACAAAATATAATATATCACAAAAAACTGTAACACATAATAAAACATAATTAATATATCTTAGAAAGTTATTCCTACACAACAAATTGATCACAATCCTATATTTATATACATTACATCATTTCATAAATATTATTATAAAAATTTCATCTATTTATTCTATTTGACAAGGTTCACTCCCTATGTCATGTCAATACCATTTCTGCAAACAAGAAAATTATTGCCATAACATTTTAATTAGAAAATTTAGAGGGAAAATTTTGTGAGAAAAAAATTTGAGGGACTGTGATTATATAACTATCAAATAGTAGTGTCCTTTGGATGGATTTCATTAAATGTGAACATTACAAATTTACATGATTTGCTTATGGGCATGGGCTACAGTGAAGCCTAGGAATGTGGGATTTTTTTGTGAATGATTATTCTAAGCTAAAGCATGCTTTGTTTACCCATGTTCATAGTCCTTCAATATTTTTTTTACTATATTTGAAGAATGGAAGGCCATTTATGAAGCATGTGATATTTTTATAAACCCTATAATTCCCCTAAATTATTGACTTGTTGAGATTTGAAGCATGGAAAATCATTTAAAAAGATTGACCCTAACATCACAAAACTCTTAAATTAAATGAATTATATCTACTTGAGTAAGCCCATAATTAATGTATAGCATAATAAATTGGGCATAGGTGGTTACTCATTCCATTAGACCATTATATTATCCATAGTTCTGAATCAAGATATGTGTGGAAGTAATATTCTTAGTAGTCTATTTTGGCATTAAAACTTTCTCCAATATTTTAACACCATTGAGTATATTAAGTAGTTTTGCTTCGATAATAACTAAACCAAGTCACAAGATGTAAGTGGCCTTAGTCTATTAATATTTTTCAAGACCATCAATATTCTAAATGTCATCCCATCTTAAAAGGTCTAAAAAATATACTTGCATCCAAATATAAATA
Organism: Torreya grandis; assembly: GCA_037957365.1. Taxonomy (NCBI): domain Eukaryota; kingdom Viridiplantae; phylum Streptophyta; class Pinopsida; order Cupressales; family Taxaceae; genus Torreya; species Torreya grandis. The sequence goes on from JARHVA010000449.1 coordinate 3,523,339, forward strand.
TAGAGGCACTAAAATATAGAATTATTAGTGTATATTAAACAAATTATTTTTAATTTTTTTTTAAAACCATGATATGAAAGGATTTGTGTTACATTTGATTTTGATATAATGATAATTTAATTAAGCTATAAGCATTATTTTCCATTCATTACTTTAGAATCATTTTTTTTTACTTTACGTCCCATAGCTTATTTTTGGTCTTATGGGTGTATCTTTCTTCAATTAACTATTAAAAATAAATACAATATTTCATATTTCTCCATCGTATTATATGTTTGGGTTTGTCCCCCATGTTTTGTTTACCTTTTCATCTACTTACCTTTAAATTGTGAAGAGTTGGTATGGGTTTTCTTATTGTTTTATGATACTCCCTAGTTTTTGTATGCATGAGGGTACCTTCATCCCCCATCCTATATCTAAAAAAATGAAAAAATAAACAATATTTAAATTATGAAGATATCATGAATACATCTGATACAACAAAGCATTATCAATACTACATAATATGTCTATAGAAGTATGATGCCACCTTATTTTAATATACCACCATATATCATTAACATTTGATATAAATATTCGTATTAATCTAAATTGTCAAATCTTATTTATAATTATTGATTTTGATTCATGGAATTATATTTGTAACCATTCAGTGCAACCAACACCCACCTAGAATTTATTTTATACTAGGAAAAATATCATACACTTAAACAAAATTATTAGTAGCATTGTATAACACCATAATATCATACATAACATAATTATTTATATGAGGCAGGCATCAAATAAAAACACTATAATTTTTATTAATTCTGGAGCCTACAAAATTCAATAACCTTTACAAATAAATTAGTTGTTTTTTCTCCCTCTAAAGTTGTGCTTCTCTATATTTTTTTACCTCAACCATTACATCTAAGAATAACCTTGCAGTCTCCCCATTTATGGATTCAATTTATTAACAAAGGCTACTAAACGTATTAAGAAGATGGATTCAAAGTCACCTCCCCTAAGAATGTTTAAACTTAATTTAAATGGTGTTACTAGGGGAAACCTGGTGCCTTTAGGTTTAAATGTGTTATCTAAAATTGTGCTAGGTAATTGATTCAAGTGTATTATGAAATAATAATGGATGGTACCAATAATGAAGTGGAGGCCCAAGCCTTAGTTTTGGGTCTCGAGCTTGTGTGCTAGTGCAAAATTAATAGAGTCATTATTGAGGGAGATTACATGATTATAATTCAAGCCCTCAAGAATTAAAAGGTAAGCTCATGGAACCTTGAGATTATTTTGAGTCATGTGTGGGATGGTTATTTAGCTAATATGTAAGTGAACCATTATTTTTGTGAAGTGAAGTAAATGGCTGACAAGCTAGCTAATAGAGGTGTCAATCAGGAAGAGGAGTTAATATATGACAATGATAGGGAAAGGTGGTATTTTTAACTCATTTTAATTTTTTTGAGATTGATATTTTGGGAGGACATGACAATTATTAGATATGCATGATTAAATCATGGGAACTATCACCTCATTCTCGATCATTAATACACAATCTCTTCACTCAACTCGAGGTCATGGTGGGTTTTATTTTGCTTGGTCCAACATGGTAATTATGAATTTAATTCTTCAAAAGATATATCTAGTTACTTGGACATCATGGAACATATACTTCAATTGGATTTTAGTGATCCTTCACTCTAGGTCATGGATATTAAATATGAGGTGGTATTTGATGGAAAAGTGATGAAATATCGAAAGAAGTGGGTTTTCTTCATTTAGAGGGAGGGCATATTGCATGGTATCAAATAAGTTATAGGACTCATTTAATTGCATAAACATTAGTGGTAAATTTATTTTAGTTGTCTAGGGATAAAGAGTTTACCTTGACTATTTTATTATGATTAGCTTGAGAGCGCTTCTAGGTTGGTCCATAGATAGCCATCAAAAATTTCTCCTTGAAGATAGTGGATTTCATTATTTTAATGAACATTCTAATCTAGGTCATGTCCCTTTTAGAGCCTTCAAGGATTTGGAATATAGGTATTAATTTTATTTTGACTCACCTTGAATTCTTGTAGGCCTAGTTTCATAACCTAGGTCCTTTTAAAAGTTGTATACCACTCTTGAATGTGCGAGCATTGTAATCTTTCCTAACATTGGTTATGGTGGATCTTTAGGTGAGGTTCTCCTCATTATTTCCTAAAATAATGAAGCTAATCTCAAGGATTTTTGGGGCTCATATCCCTCTCCCTCAGTCAATTTTTATTGGGGAGGGGACTAGGCCCATCACCAGAAAAAAGGATGACTCAATGAACATGCAAGTTTGAATAAAAAGTATGAGGGTAGCCCCTGACCTAGGGTAAATTTGGTGAGGGTCCAAGGGGAAGAATATAAAGCAATAAATACACCTTACCTCAGGGTTTAATGTGGACAAGATGAAATCCAACTAGAACATGGATTTAGAAACATTTACTTTGGTTATGGTCTTATTAGCATGAAAATTTGTTAGGAGGACAAATTGGTGGCTTTGCATCAATAGTGTGGGGAGAAAATTCCTTCACATATTAGTAGGGGGAGCTAACTTTATTGAAATCCAAAATAGGAAATAAAAAATCATGTATTAATAAAAGAATGTAAATCATGGGTAGTAATTTTAATTTGAAAGTATTAAAAGGATCTTTGAGAAAGGAATATGTATATAAAGAGAGAGAAGGGAGAAGTTATTTGAGCAAAAAAATTATCAAGCTAGAAACCTGAGACTAGATGAAAATGTTGAGAGAAAATTTTTACTTTTGAAAGAGGAAAATCTCTCTCATTCAATGGGTCAAAAAGACATAATCATATCCTTAAGGGTATGAAACATACACCAAAAGTCTATTTGACTCTGATAATAGAAACTAATAACAGATTGTATTTTCTAATAGAAACAACTAATAAATTTCCTCTATTCCCATCTAGATTTTCACATAAGTTGGAAAAGTAAATTACAACTTGAAATAGAAACTTTGTAATTTAATTTTATATTCTTAATAGTTTGAATTTATAACAATGGTAATGAAAATTAGAAATAATGAATTAAGAAAAAGACATTAATTCAAAAGATATAACTAAAAAAAAATTTAGAAACACCTTTCTTGTATCTATTCTGAAGAGTAAAAAGATTAATCTCCTTTTACAATGCTTTGACAAAAATTATATCTATTTTGAACCCATATTATGAAGCCCTAACTTGTATTTATAGGCTAAAATGAGTGATTATAGTGTAAGACCACCTATTTTGCCTTTTGATAGAAGTGCTAAAACACCTATGAGAAATTACAATTTTTAAAATGGTGTAATAATATTTTAAGAAATTAGCACCACTTGAGAAAACAATTGACGTTTTTCCACTACTTGCAAAAGCACACTGTCAACTTTCATAACTTGAAAAAGCAAGTTGAAAAATTGAAAAGACAATTTGCAAAAATACAATGCACATTTACAAGGTGAAAAGAGTGAAATAACACAAGTTAGGTACAAAGAAACAAGAGAAGAGAATGCAAGAACATTGAAAGTAATAATTCATTCTTCTTGATGTTGTATTGATAATTTTTTCCCTTCCAAGAAGTCATCAAATATATGGAGAATTATCTTGATCAAATCTTCATTTGGTCCATCTGTGTATCTTTAGGCAATGTCTGCTATGTAATCTAATTCTTTCATTTCCTGATGCTTGCCTCAGAGACTAATAATTTTCTTATCTAGATTATCTACATTCACTAGGTACTGGTATAATTGATGAAGTTATTCATATCCAAATATAGATGTAATGGCAATGTTTTGAATTCATTCTTTGAATTCTCTAATTATGGTCTCATTTGAAATCATATTTCCCTCTTGATCCTTGTCATTGACAAAATGACAATCTAACTTCTTGAATTTAATGCCAATTTCAATCATTGTGTCACTTTTAAGTGACCTTGCATTATTAAATTTATGAACACATTCTTGAAGGGACTAGATTCTAAATTTGGTGGCCCAAAAAAAATCAATTTAATAGAGAATTTCATCTTTATTGATTACCTTTTTTTCAATAGGATCAATAGAAGGAAATTTTCAAAATTCAACCAACCCAGGCATGAGTTCCTCCTAAATTTGTTTCGCCTAAGCATATCCATTTAAATTTGTTACTAGTTGTTCATTTTATGATTGATTTTTAGAGAATTTTGTCACTACAATGAGAATTTTTGAGGCCCCTTGATTTGTAACTTTTTCAATCCAATCTTTCACTGCATTACCTATTTCACCCACTTCTCTCTCTCTTTCTAGTGCCTTAGCATGAAGACTCGATTAAGCGATAGCTAGTTGAACTAGAACTAAAAAAATTATGTATTATTGAGTTCAATTGTTCCACTTTCTCTTTTAGTTAATATTTTGTTGCCTTCTCTTTATCCATTTTTCAAAGATGGTGCCAATATCCAATTGAACATCTCCTGTAATCCCTTATTTGGTTGATTTTCCAAAATGAACCCTAGACACAAGGTAGTATTCAACCCTAATTTTTGATTTATCCATTTCAACTATAGGAATGGCCACTTTTGTATATTTTTCTCCCTTTTCATCTGTCACCATTCATGAAACTATCTTTACTTTCTTTGGCCTTTTTGATAAAGAAGTTTTCAATGTTTCAAAATCTATATCTTTAAGTTTTAAAAAAAATCTCATTCTTTTTACTATTGTAGACAACCAGTCTAAAGTTTTCATGCTTGGGGAAGTAATGATATAAAAGTTGAAATAGGTGGAACAATCCTGGATATAGTTGAAGGAGGTGTTTTCTCAATTGGGATATCTTGAAAAAGATATTTCAATTTGCTCTTGTGTATCAATTATTTCAAGAGGAATTTTTAGAAAGGAGAAATGGGAAAATAAGAATATGAGGGAGAAGATGAAGAGATAAGATTATCCTACTATAATAGGAAAGTAGAGGACATAGGGAACATTGTATAATCTAAAACTAGGAATTGTTGAGTTATGTTCTCTACTAGTTCTTGAGTGAATTGAAGCCATCAACTGCAACTTCTTGAGGAACTAAAATTTTAGGAGAAGAAGAAATATTCTCACCAAACCTTTTTATTTTTAGCTTGATAGTCTTTCATGGTTGAACATCTTGTTGAGTAACTTCAGGTTCATGGCCTCTTATATCATGGGAAGTTATCCACTAGCGTATACTTCATTCATCTTTTTTGGTTCATTTTATTGCTTATAAAAGCTTCCAAATTTGTCTTCCTAAGGAGGTGTATGGAAATTAACATTCATAACATCAACTTCCTTACTTTTCAACCATATGAGAGTTTTGTCGAGTACAATCTTTATCCTAATTTTGAGAGAAGTATATTCCCTTTTATACCAATGTACTATGGGTAATGGCTTTGTAGTGATGCCCTCTCTTTCAAGTATGGTGTCCAATATGACCTCATCATCTACCAGTTATTTTGACACTTTAATTATGACAAACTTGACTATTTATCTCATGGTAAACTATGAAAAGTCTCTGATTCTCACTACCTTTTTGTCTTCACAATCCATTTAATAGTCTTAAAAATGTGTAACATGCTAAAATGGAGATCCAAGATTGTGTTCAGTTAATCCCCTATTGTCAAATGAAGGCATTATTTCAAATGTCCAGAGGTTATAGTGAGACATGTATTGTTAGACTATCTTGGCATTCACTAATGAAGGGAGAGTATACCTACCAATACATATTAGAAACTTTATCCCTATTTTATATCGGCTTGTCAGGAACTTGTATGTTTCAACAAGTTATCTCACCGATTCCATCAACACCCATTTATTGTTGACATATCATGGGAGCATGTAAGGAGATATTTTACAACCACTGATTCTCAAATAATTGAATATTGAAAATTGTAAAAACCAAGCTCCCCACCTTGTTATTTATGTAGTGCTCACAATTGATATTCTTATGTTAAAGAGTTCCTTTTCAAACATTTGGATGATTAAATGAATAAAATATTCATTAGATCTTTTGAATTGATGGGTGTTTTCATTCAATGTTAGCTGGGGATAGAAGTCATACACCACTACTTTCCTAAAATTATTCACTATATGCAATCCATCAAAATACCTTTGACTTGTTACAACATAAACAAGGTATGAAGTTAGGTATAATTTTGATGTGTCCTTTACTTCCATGAGTTGTTTGTGAATGGAATTGTTGATCAATTAACCCCAATTGATATATTGATTATTTTGAATGATGATCCAGAAAATTCTTGGCCATTTGATTTCCCATTATCCTATGCAACAAAGTGATTATATCACTTATCTTTAAAATCTGATCTTGCAAAAAAAATTGTAATCCGAGTAGAAGAATGCTTTGGCTTAGTTAACCAAGCTTTATTGACTTGTTTATAACATGCTATAACATTATCCTCTCAAAATTTTTGGGAGTACTCAGGAGTGAGGTGCACAAAGGATTTGCAATCTAAAAGGTAAAAAAAGTTATCAATTTTCTCAGGAGCAAAACTCACAACCAACTCCACTTGGGGATCTCTTACCTCCCACATCTTGGAGTTATAATTATTTACCACAATTAAAAATATCTCAAGAGACTGTAATGACTTTAGAAATGTTTTTGCCTATGCTAAACTACTATCATAAATACTCTGGCCAAAATCTATTTTATGTACAACATTCATTCTTTCCCAAAACTCATCTAAGTTGATGTGACCTAGATCTGTATCATCAATATTTCCAACATTAGATTCCTATGGAGAAGGAAGCATAACACCTTAGAATTGGTATTTCATGATTTCTTTGACTTTAATAAGAATCCCTTTTTTGGAGTATGAGATGAAAACATCAATTTGATAATAAAATTAACAAATTTGAAAACTTAGGGAAAAGCTCCTTATTTGTGAGAAATGACATAAATGCATATAAAATTTGTAATCACAAGTTAATTATGCAAATTGTTCTGATGTATTTTTAACGCTCCTAATATGAATTTCAATTTTCTCTTTGACCAAATTTCTCGCTTGCAAATGTACATGTTAGAATTCCTCTATGTAGATTTTCACAAAATTTTCTAGCCAACATAAATGAATGGAAGAAATTATAAAAATAATTTCTTTTTCAATTTTCAAGCTATTCCCATGTTCCTTATGATTTTTTAAAATTTACAAAATTTTAAAAATCCCACAAAATTATTTTTTTTATAAAATCACCGCTTCAGTGTTGAGGAAATTTATGACCATGCAACGAACCAAAAAAATTGAAAATTCACCACTGTCAAATTTATTCCTAGTATTTTACTAGTTTAGTAAAATCAAAAAATTACCAAGGAATCCTATCAACTTTTTCAATAACCTCCTCAAAAGCGAAAATGCACAAATTCAAAAACAGGCAAATTAAAAATTCTCAAAATTTTCAAATAGAAAATATCATTCTAAAATTTGTTTATCTAATTTTCTCCTTTTTTAATTTCCACCCAAAAATATTCATTATTTTTTACTTTCTTCCACATGATAATTTTCCTTGTTTTCTCCACTTAACATTTTTTTTTAAAACTATTTACTCAAGCTTTCTCCACTTGGCAATTTCTTCCCTTTTTTTGTTCCATTCAAATTTCCTTTTCTATTTTTAGATTTTATCCTACCAACCTAGGCATTGGAAAGGGAGAATGAATTTTTTTTCTTCACTTGCCAATTTTTACTTTTTCCACTCAAACCCTTTCTTATTATTTTTTCTGCTAGCACCTTTACTTAGCTTTTTATATTTTTTACCTCTCCAACCTTATCATACATCCTATCGTATGACAGTCATATGGTTGGCATTGGAAAGAAAAAGATTTTTTTTTTTGAAAATTTACTTGAAGTTGCTTTTTTGAAGCGGCTATATAATTTGTTTGAGGATAAGTAACTCAAAGTTTTTGAAAACACCTACTTAAATTTGCCCACCCAACGCTGTACAACTTGGCTGGTGAAAGAATAATTATAAAAAATCTTTGAATAATTTCATCAAAATCTGCATGAAGCTAAGGTGAAAGACTTGGTGTTGAAGAGTAGAATAAAGTTTTATGTTATAATTTTCTATCAAAGTTTATCCAATAGTGGGTTGTACAACTTGCCCTTTTATAAGAGAAAAACAAACAAATTCAAAAAATTTGACCCATGCTACTCATAAATAAGTCAAACGGTCTGGCAAAAGTTTGAATTTGCCTATTGTAAGTTACATAATCTTGCTTAGCTGAGAAGAAAAATGCAATCATATACCTTTTCATACCAATTTTTTTAATTCTCATCTACTACCTTTTGCATGATTGTAAATAGGTTTTTATTGCTTGATTCGACCTGCGTATTACCTTGTAGATGATAATTCGATGAATGAGAAAGAAAAATGTCATATCTGTAACAAAATGCAATCATCTCTGAAGAAGAAAAGTTAGAGTCATTATCTATAACAATTTTATGTGGGATTACATATCATACCAAGATATTTTCTTTGATGAAGTTGAAAATGACTTTTGAATTTGTTTGTTTTACAGGAATTGCTTCTATCCACTTAGTGAAGTAATCCATTAATGTGAGAACATGAGTATGAATTATGCTTGAATGAGGGTTCAATGTCCCAATAAAATCTAGTCCCCATTGTTAAAAAGGCTCTTATAATATCATGGGTTAAAGAGGAAGTGATACTAACCTAGGCTTACCTATAAATTATTGGCATGCCTCACATTGTATTACTCATTTGTATGAATCTTTGAAAAGAGTTGGCCAATAGCAATGGTTTCTGACAATTTTGTATGATTTTACTCTATCATAAAAGTGCCCTCTACAACCCTGATCACGAAAAGCTTGCAATAATTTTTTATATTGTTCCTTATCCATGCACCTTAATAAAAATCTATCAATACTTTTTTTGAAAAGAGTGTCATCCCATATGACATACTAATTAGCCTGTAGTTTGACCATTCTATGTTGTTTATCATCCAAGTTTGAAGGACATTATCTATATGTCAAGTAGAAAGACATGTCAAAAAACCATTCATCACTATAATCGATAAACAATACCAAAGGAATATTTTGATCATCCTATTCACCCAAAACTATTGAATATCTCCTTATTTTTCCATGAGTTGACATAGTCCCTTTCCACGGACTAGTTTTGTAGGTTTTATTTCTAGATCATATTATTACACCTTATTTATCTAATTCCCTCATTTAGAAATAGGTTATTTTTGATTTAAAATATTTTTGACTGATGTACTTGGTACCATTACCATAGAATGCAAATGCAATATGTAATACTTGAATTACTTGACTATTTTCACAATTGCATAAGTATGTTTTTTTTAGGAGAATATTTCAACTCGTAATATTTGAGATTAAAAATCATAAATGAAATTGGGGATTCGATACCCTCATCATTTTTATGAATAAAAATTATTGAGAGTGTATGATCTGAAGCATACCAATAAATAATGAACTATTTTTTAAAATTAGGACATACCAATGCAAGTGCACGAGCAATATCAGTCTTTAGCTTTTCAAACGCTTCTTTACCTTCATTTTTATTATTGAAATAAGGTTTTAATTTTATCATATCTAAAATATGTCTTGTGAGCTCAATAAAATTAGGAATGAATATTCTCAAAAAGTTCACTTTCCCAAAGAAGGAATGTACTCCTAGTTTACTGGTAGGCAAAAAAAAAATTAAATCACTTAAACCCTGTCTAGATCAATCCTTATTCCTTCCTTTAAAAAAATATGACCTAGGATTTTATCTTCTGTCACTCCAAAGAAAAATTTATTAGGGTTGAGATAAATTCCATGTAAATTATATTTTTCAAAGACTTTCTAAATGCGCATACTGGTCTTCTCAATTTTTTGAGAAAACTATTAGGTCATCAAGATACACCACAATGATTTCATTTTTAAATTCTTTGAATGCCAAATCCATTTCCCTTTGAAAATTAGCTCCCTCACTATTCAATCTAAAATGCATTCATTTGTATGCAAAGTGCCCCAAAGTGTTGTGAAAGCCATTTTATGTTGATCTTCTTTGTCTATCATGATCTAATTATATCTAGAGAAACCATCAAACATCAAAAGCATTTCAGCACTTGTTATCACTTCTAGAACTAGATCCATGATTGGTAGTGGATAATTATCTTTGAGGGATGTTGGTTGAGGTTTCTAAAATCAACACATATTCTTATCTCACCATTATTCTTACAAATTGGTACTATGTTAGCTACACAAGTTGAATGGTGAATAGAGAAAATAATGCAAGCATCAATCATCTTTTGCATTTCATCAAGAATCATTTCTATGATTTAAGGATTTTATTGTCTTAGTTTATATCTAAAAGGTTTTGCATCAAGATTTAAAGCAATTGTATGTTACATCTCTTTAGGATGAAATGACTTAAGGTCTACGTATGAATGCACAAGTATGTCAATATACCTATAAAGAAGGATAAATAGCTTCTATTTTACTTTATGTGAACAACATTTTTCAATATTAATGAACCTAAGATGTTATTCTAAACCAATGTTTATTTTTTCATAGTTGACAGAATCAAGACTTCCTTTTTGCATTTTACTTTTTACAAATCTATTGTGTTTATCAAACAATTCTTCTAGAGAGACTAAGCCTTTATGAATTTTTTTATTTCAACTTGATGACACCTTCTTCATCCTATTCATCTGTGATCCCCTCTTTTGATGTATGAAATGAATATTCTCTCTATGAACAGTCACTTCATTCAAAGTATAAATTTTTGAAATTGTCTACTTTCTTAAGGAAAGAGATGATTTGTTGATCGTCATTGAAAAATTTCCAATTGTCTACATTGTTTGGGATGCTTAGTATATATATTAGTGAAATAATATATTTTTATGTATTAATATCTATATGGGGAATCATCAAAGAAGTTGATATTATCAAAGCATCAACTTTAGAATTGTGTTCTTTAAGAATTGTATTGATAGAGAAAGCATCAAGTATTTCAATGCTATCCCATAATTTATTCCTATAGTGTCTTAGGTGATCATTTTTCACTTAATATTGACCTTTTATTTTCTTCACAATGAGTTCATCATCACCTAAAAATTTCAAATTCTTGATTCCTATTTCTTCTACTACCTGCAAGCCTTGCAAAAGTACTTGTATTCAGCTATATTTTTGGTATAGTCAAACTGTAACTTATAGGAAAAATAAAAAATATTTAGATGGAGATATAAATATTAATCATACACCTAAACCTATTGACCAATAACTACCATCAAATTCCATTGTCCAAATGTCATTTGGATATGATTGCATGATTTCTAGTAACTCTATGTCTTTCTCTATCATTAGAAGATAGTTACTAATTTCAACATCTTCATACAAAATATCATCTCTTGGATCATCAAAATTTTGTATTGTGTACTTCATTTTCAATTTAGGCTCTAAAAATTGTTTGACTCCTTTGATTAGAATCATGGAATGTGATAAATTCAATTAGATTTTACCTCTCAATTCTTTCTAAAAGTTTCTACCCAAAAGGATGCCATAAGCCACTAAAATATCCACGACCAAAATAATGATTTTGATTTTCTTTTGGGGAAATTATTCCAAAAACACTTGTGTATCCTTGATCTATCCAATGAGAAAAACTTGTTTCACCTCCATAGAATAACATCACCCAAAGGTCTTAGTACAAGTTAGGCCAAGAGCGTGAGCAATTTTTGTGCGCACTACATTATCTAAGGCTACTGTGTCAATAATACAATTACTAACTTTACATCCCTTAAGGAAAAGGGAAATGTAGAAAGGGTCATATTTATTATATTTGGAAGTGGTTTTTGACATAGAATTTACTTGATTGAAAGTAATAGGGTTAGTTAGGATTCCCTTAAAATTGGCCTTTTTAGTATTTGGGATTTTTCCTTTGATGAAATCAACTAGCCTATCCAACTGCTATGGATATTGTCTCAAGTATTCATCTTGTGACATATGAATCTTAATTTTTTTGACATGTTCAATTATGTCAAAAGTCAATAAATTACTAGATTAGACCTCAACAGGTTGAGAAGCATTAGAATTAGATGAACTACCTATCAGTGGTTGTTTCCCCTTTATTTGTACTAGTGGAGTAGTTCCTCATGGGAGTATAAACTTTGGAGTTTCCTCCTATGAATCATTGGACTAATTTTTTTATTTTTAGTTCTATTGAAAACTACAAATGATTGACTACTCATATCCCCAACACTCTCTTCTATGTCATCTTTATTTGAATTATATTTCAAGAATGTGTTTATGGAGTTGCCACCAAATTCTTTAATTTCACATTCTTGAAGCTTTAGATTTTATGATTCATTTTCTTCTTCAACTTCTTTGTACCCAAATATTTCCTCAATTTTCAAGATTGTGTTCACTAGAGAATTAGTGTTTTGCTTAGGAAGAGCCTCAAGTGCTAGTTTTGGTTGAGGATCTTATAGTATATAACAATATTTTTGAAAATAAATGTAGTTTCTTTTTGGAATATCTTGGTATGGAGCTATAATGGCCTTCTGAGGTATTTGTTTTTTGAGGGTTGTTATATCATTAACCATTTCTATAAGAGTTTTTATATTAAATATTGTCTTAAAATTTAAGCCTTATTCTTTGAAGGTTTTATTTTTATATTTCTAGACATTATCATGTCATCTTTGATGTTGATAGCCAATTCTTGGGCTGCTTCCAAATATGCTACCCTAGCTCTTCTCAATTGATAAATTACTTTAGTTAAACTAGAGTTGATAAATAAGCATTTTTTTTTTTGTTTATAGGTCACGCATAGCTAGTATATTATTTAGCAACCTATTGAATTTAGTGACAAACTATCTCATTGACTCATATGCTTTTTTTTTTTTTTTTTTGTGTAAGTTGAGCAAACAAAGCATGATCATCTTCAACTAGTTTAAATTTGTTATAAAATTTAGTTTTCATGGTATTCTAGTTAGTAATAGATCCTAGAGTGAGTTGGTAGAACCAATCTACATTCCCATCTTGTAGTTTTTTTTATCAAATAGCTTGATGATAACATCTTCATGCTCAATACATAAAATTCCACATGCAACATTGAATGTTGTAAGGTGTTAGTTTGGGTGTTGTTTTCCATATCCATGAAATCTTGGAAAATTATTTCTTGACCCTTTTGAAAGGTCCTATAATTCTCCAAGAGTCAATGGACTAATCACATTTCCCATGGTAATTGCATAGTTATAAAAACTTCTTATAGGGGAACAATTCTTGATAAGATAAAAACTCAACTTGTCAAAGTTCCTATTTTAGGTTGTTTATTTTTCTTAGAGGTTGAGGGAAGGCTAGTTATCCTTTTGATATTTTTTATGATGTTGAAGACTCAAATTGAAGCTAGAATGTTCTTTTAACTAATAAAAAGGATCAATTTCACCTTTTGACTTACTAGTTTTAGTGAATCTCTTTTGTACTAGTTTGGAAGAAAGTTACTAGCATTGAGGCATATGTTGAAGTTGAAGATCTCTCTAAGATGGCCTTATTTGTTGCATTCTATGTACAACCAATGTTTCTTCCCATTGTGTTAAAAATACTTGATCTTCTTCTTCTTCTTCTTCTAAGATTATAACTACTCTATGAAAATGTGCATAACTCATCCTATTATCCCAAGCAAAAGTTATCAAATCTGATGAAATATCTTTTTGAGTTTGTGTTATCCAATTAAGGTTATGTTGAATAAATGAAGCTTGAGGTGCCTAAATTGTCATGAGAAGAAACTCTAGTTGCATAAAATATTTCATTAGCTATATGAATTTATCTTCATGTATGTCTCTTCTCTTGTCTTCTTGAAGCAATCTCAAAATTTATCTAAGCAACGACAACATGTGTTTATTCTATATCTATCTCTACCCTAATGGTATCAAATTGAGGGTTGTTTGTTTTATTGTCAAAATAAAATAATCAAAAGCTTGAAACTAAATCTTCCTATGAAGATTCATTCCATTTTAAACTAGGTTGATGATTTGGATTCTAAAGGCCTAAAATGGTCATATGTTATTTTACTGATTCTAAGTTGATAGATGAACTCTATGGGATTATCTTCATACATGAGCTCTTTATACCTTTATGGCATGTTCTAAATCTTGATTCAAGATAACTAGGATGACTTGAAACTGAGTTACAAATATTTTATCAAATCCCAAAATATTTATCTATGGTTTAGTATGATATCTAAATGAGTAGATTGTTCCAAGTCTAACTCACGCTATTGGAGTGGTCCTTGAGATGATGGCAGAGTCATGTGGACCAATACAATATGGGTGGCATGAAAGTTACAAAAGCATTCCCCACAATGGGTGCCAAAAACTATTGGAATGAAAATTTGTTAGGAGGATAAATTGGTGACTTCGCATCAACAACATGGGGAACAAAGTCCCTCTCTTATTAGCAGGTGGAGCTACCTTTACTAAAAGCCAAAATAAGAAATAAAAAATTATTTATAAATAAAAGAATGTAAATCATGGGTAGTACTTTTACCTTGAAAGTAAGAAAAGGATCTTTGAGAAAGGAATATATATAGAAGGAGAAAGAGAGGGGAGAAATTGTTAGAGCAACAAACTCATCAAGTTAGAAACCTGAGACTAGATGAAAATGTTGAGAGAAAATTTTGACTTTTGAAAGAGGAAAATATCTCTCATTTAATGGGTTGAAAATATATAATCATATCTTTAATGATATGAAACATACACCAAAATACTATTTGACTCTGATAACATATTCTAATAACCTTTTGTATTTTTTAATAGAAATAACTAATAAATTGCCTCTATTCCCACCAAGATTTTCACGTGTGTTGGAAATGTAAATTACAAGTCAAAATATAAACTTTGTAATCTAATATCCTATTATCAATAGTTTCAAATTTATAAAAATGGCAATGAAAATTAGATATAATGAATTAAGTGAAAGACATTAATTCAAAACATAGAACTAACATAAAGTTTAGAAACACCTTTCTTGTATTAATTTTGAAGAATAGAAAAATTGGTCTCCTTTTACAATGCTTTGCCAAAAATTCTATCTATTTTGAATCCATATTATGAAGCCCTAACTTGTACTTATCAGATATATTGGTGGTTATGGTGAAAAACCACCTATTTTGTCTTTTTATAAAAGTGCTAAAGCACCAATGAGAAATTACAATTTTGAAATGGTGCAAATTTTTTTTAAGCAATTAGCACCAATTGAGAAAATAATTAGCATTTTTGCACTACTTGCAAAAGCACATCATCAACTTTCACAACTTAATAAAGCAAGTTGGTAAAATTGAAAAGACAATTTACAAAATATAATGCACATTTACAAGGTGAAAAGAGTTCAATAACACAAGTTAGGTACAAAGAAAAAAGAGAAGAGAATGTAAGAACACTGAAAACAATTATTTAATATTCTTTTTATCATATTGACAATTATTTCCCTTTCAAGAAGTCATCAAATCTCTAGAGAATTACCCTGATCAAGTCTTTATCTGGTCCATCAGTGTACCTATAGACAATGTATGTTGAGTAATCTAACTCTTCTATTTCTTGATGCTTGCCTCAGAGACTATTGATTTTCATATCCAAATTATCTACATTCACTTAGTACTGGGACAACTGACAAAGATCATCATAACCAAATTCATATGTAGTGGAAATGTTTCGAATTCCTTCCTTGAGTTTTCCAATTATGGTCTCAATTAAAATCATATTTCCCTCTTGATCCTTGTCATTAAATAAATGACAATATAACTTATTGAATTCAGTGTCAATTTCAATCATTGTGTCACTTCCAACTGACTTTGCATTAGTCAATTTATGAACACATTATTGAAGGGACTAGATTTTAAATTTGGTGGCCCAAAGAAATTCAATCTAATAGACAATTTCATCTTTATTGATTACCCATTTTCAACAAGATCAACAAAAGGAAATTTTTAGAATTCAACCAACCCAAGCATGGGTTCCTCCCAATTTTATTTCTCTTAAGCATATCCATTTGCCTTTGTTACTAGTTGTTCATATTATGATTGAATTTTAGAGAATATCATCATTCTATAAATAATTATTCAGGGCCTTTGATCTAAAACATTTTCAATCCATTCTTTCACCACATTACACATTTGTCCCACTTCTCTCACCTTTTCTAGTGTCTCAACATGAAGACTTGATGAAGCGATAGCTGGTTAAACTGGCTCGATCAATCTATGTATTATTGAGTTCAATTATTCTACTTTCTATTTCAGCTCATCTTTAGTCACCTTATCTTTGTTCATTTTTTCAAAGATGGTTCCAATCACCAACTGAACATCTCCTTTCATCCCTTCTTTGGTTGATTTCCCCAAATCAACCCTGGAAACATGGTAGTCTTCAACCTAATTTTTAACTTATCCATTTCAACTATAGGAATGAACATTTTTGTATATTTTCTCCCTTTTCATCTGTCAGCATTCATGAAATTGTCTTTGTTTTCTTTGGCATTTTTTGAGAAAGAATCTATCAAAGTTTCAAAATCTATCTCTTCAGTTTCAAAATTTTGTATCACTCTTTTTACTACTATAGACAACCAATCTAAAGTTTTCATGCTTGAGGAAGGTAATGAGATAGAAGTTAAAACAAGTGGAATAATCCTAGATATAGTTGAAAAAGGTGTTTTCTCAATTTGGATATCTTGAAAAGATATTTCAAATTGCTCTAGTGTATTGATTATTTCAATAGGAATTCTTGGAGGAGTAATGGGAAACTCATAATTTGATAGAGAAGATGAAGATATAGGAGTAACCTCTTAGAATGGTAAAGTAGAGAACATAGGGAACATTGTGTCATCTAAATCTAGGAATTACTGAGTTGTGTCCTCCACTAGATCTTGAGTCAATGGAAGGATATCAATTGAAAATTCTTGAAGAACTAAAATTTTAAGAGAAGAAGAAACATTCTCACAAAACCTTTTTATTTTCAACTTGATAGTCTTTCAGGTTGAACATCTTGTTAAGTAGCTTTAAGTCCATGCACCTCTTCTATCATGGGAGGTTCTCCACTAGGGCCTACCTCATTCATCTTTTATGGCTCATTATGTTGCTTATAGAAGTTTCAAAATTCATCTTCCCTAGGAGGCTTTGATAAATCAAGATCCACTACATCAACTCCATTACCTTTCAACCATCTGAGAATTCTATCAAGTACATCCCTTATCCTACTTATTACACAAGTAGATTCACTTTTGTCCTAATGTACTATGAGCAATGTCTTTGTCATAATGCCCTCTCTTTCAAAGATGGGGTCCAATTTGATCGCATCATCCACCAGCTATTTTGGCACTTTTATTATGCCAAACATGACTATTTGTCTCACAGTAAACCATGAATAGTCTTTGATTCTCACTGCTTTCTCATCATCACAATCTATCCAATAGTCTTCAAAATATGGAACATGCTAAAATGGAGATCTAAGATTGTGTTTAATCAAGCCCCTATTGTCAAATTAAGGACTATTTACAAATGTCCTAAGGTTATAATGAGACATGTATTGCTCAACTGTCTTGGATTTCACTAATTAAAGGCAAGTATACCTTCCAATAGAGATTGGAAACTTGATCCCTATTTTGTATTTGCATGTCAGAAACTTATATGTTTCAACAAGTTATCTTACCAATTCCATCAATGTCAAATTTTCACTAACATATCATGGGAGCATGTAAGGAGATATTTCATAACCATTGATTCTTAAATAACTGAATGTTGAGAACTATATAAATTAAGCTCCCCACCTTACTATCTTTGTAGTGTCCACAACTGATATTCTTGTGTTGAAGATTTATTTTTCAAACAGATGGATGACTAAATGAACAATACAGTCAATAACTCTTTTAAAAAGATGGGATGTTTCCTTCAACGTTAGCTAGGGATATAAGTTATACATCACTACTTTCCCAAAAGTGCCCACTATATGTAATCCATCAAAATAACTTCAACTTACAATAAGGTAAACAAGGTATGAGGTCATGTAGAATTTTGACATGCCCTTTACTTCCATGAGTTGTTTTTGAATGAAATTGTTGATCAATTCACCCCAGTTAAAATATTGCTTATTTTGAATGATGATCTAGATGAATCTATACATCTTTTTATGAAAATTCTTGGCCATTTGATTTTCTACTATCATATGCAATAAAGTGATCATGTCACATATCTTATCTTTAAAATTTGATCTTGCAAGATGTTTTGGAAGTTGAGTGGAAGAATGCTTTAGTTTAGTCAATCAGGTTTTATTAACTTGTTTAGAACATGCTATAACATTATCATCCTAAAATTTATAGGAGAACTCAGGAGTTAGGTGCACAAAGGCTTCATGATCTATAAGGTAAAATGTTGTCAATTTTCTCAAGAGCAAAACTCACTACCAACTCCCCCTAGGGATCTCTTACATCCCACGTCTCTGAGTTATGATTATTTGTCACAATTAAAACTAACTCAAGAGACTATAATGAAATTGGAAATGCTATCACCTGTGTCAAACCATTGTCACAAATACTCTAGCCAAAATACATTTTATTTATAGCATTCATTCTTTCCCAAAACTCATCCAAGTTGTTGTGTCCTAGATCTGTGTTAATGATATTTCCAATGTTGGAGTCTAGTGGTGAAGGAAACGTAACACCTTGTAATTGGTATTTCATGTTTTCTTTGCCTTTACTTAGAATCTCCTCTTCTAGAATATGAGATGAAGACATCAATTTGACAATAAAATTGACAAATTTGAAAATTTGTGGAAAATCTCCTTATTTATGAGAAATGATGGAAATGCAAATAGAAATTACACTCACAAGTCAATTGTGCAAATTACTTCGATGTATTTTTAATGCTCTTAATATGAATTTCAATTTTCCCTTTGACCATATTTATCATTTTTAAATGCACCTATTATAATTCCTTTGTGTAACTTTTCACAAAAAAATTTGGCCCACAAAAATGATTGGAAGAAATTATAGAAATAATTTCTTTTTCAATTTTTAAGATATTTCATTGTTCCCTATAATTTTTTAAAATTTACAAAATTTTAAAAATCTCACATTTTTTAAAATAAAATCACCGCTCAGTGTTAAGGAAATTCATGACCATGCAATGAATTGAAAAAGAAGAAAATTCACCACTATCAATTTTATTCCTAATTTTTTACTAGTTTGGGAAAAATAAAAATTTACTAGGGAATCCCGTCAACTTTTTTAATGTCCTCCTCAAAGTCGAAAATGCAGCAATTCAAAAATAAGCAAATTGAAAATTCTCAAAATTTACATATAAAAAATATCATGCTAAAATTTATTCATCCAATTTTCTCTTTTTAAATTTCCACCCAAAAATATTTATTATTCTTTACTTTCTTTCACCCGACAATTTTCCTTGTTTTCTCCACTTGAAAAAATATTTTTCTTACTATTTACACAAACTTTCTCCACTTGGCAATTTATTCCATTTTTTTTATTCCATTTAAATTTCCTTCTTTCTTTTTTTATATTTTCTCATACCAACCTAGGCATTGGAAAGGGAGAATGAAATTTTTTTCTTCACTCGACAATTTTTTATTTTTCCACTCAAATGCTTTCTTATTATTTTCTCTACCAGCACCTTTACTTACCTTATTATATTTTTACCTCTCCAACCTGGGCATATGGCTTACCGTAAGACAACTATACGGTTGGCATTGGAAACAAAAAAATATTTTTTTTGAAAAATTACTTGAAGTTGATTATTTGAAGGGGTCATATGATTTGTTGGAGGATAAGTAACTCAATTTTTTCTAAAATGCCTGCTTAAATTTTCCCACCAGAAGTCATACGACTTGGTTGGTGGAAGAAAAATTGGAAAAACTCTTTGAAAAATTTCACTAAAATATACATGAAATTGAGGTGTATGAATTGGTGTTGAAGAGAAGAATAAAGTTTTTTGTGAGAATTTTATATCCATGTTTATCCAAGAATGAGCCATACGACTTGCCTTTTTGTAAGAGAAAAATAAAAATCTTCAAAAACTCTGACCCATGCTGCTCATAAATAAGTCGTATTATCTAGAAGAAGCTTGAATTTCCTTATTGGAAGTTGTATAGTCTCGCTTGATTGAAGAGAAAAATTAAAAAAATTAATTCTACTTCCCTTTAGTGAATTTGAGAAAATTTGCTCCCAGTAATCGTTGGCTAAAACACAAGTGGAAAATCAACTTTTAAAACATTTAAAAATTTACCAGATTTAATATACAAAATTGAAATGATAAGCTTACAAGAAAATTAAAAACTACTCGAAGATGTAACTAAGTTTACATGATTGACGGGAAGCATTTATGAGTTTGCATGTAGGGTTGAAAAAAATTAATTTACAATAGAAAATTTGCACGAAAAGAATGTAAATTGGAATTTTGGATTAACACAACTTTAAAAATATAATTTGTATTTGCATAATTAAAAGAAATGTGACTTTGAGTTGCACTAAAATAAAAAAATAAAAATATTTTTGTAAATTACATGAAGTTTAAAAACATTTTTTCAAATTGCAAAGAAACTGAAAACTTTTTCAAAATTTGCACAGGAACTAAATTTTTTTTTAGCAAATTGCACGAGAACTGAAAAAGAATTTCGCAATTTACATAGGAGCCAAAAATGATTTTGAAAATTTCATAGAAACCCAAAATGAATTTGCAATTTGCACCAAATCTAAAAAAAATTGCAAAATTACACAATGATCAAAAAATATTTTGTAATTTGCACAACTTTTGAAAAAGGAAAGTGTGTTTACACAACTCATAAAAACCACAATGATTTTTGCAAATTACAGGTAGTGCAAGTGGATTTTTTCATAGAGCATTAAAACAGGTTTCAAAACACTTTTGGATAAAAAATAGAAAAGCCGTAAATTTTTAATTAATCAATTGTTGAGTAATTAATTAAAAATTTTGAATTTTTCAAGGTTTTGGCATTTTTTGGTGAAAATCAAAAGTTTTTAGCCATTTATTTAAAAGTCAAATTTTCCACAGATTTTTTACCATTTTAAAAATCTATGATAATAGGTCCTAGTTGGGAGCATTGGTGGTGAAGCAAGTGGTGGATCATTAGTGAGTGACAATGATGTGTTGTTAAATGGTACAAGTAGTGAAGAGTTTTTTGGTGGCAGTGGTAGTGACATGTTTGTGGGTGATGGTGGTGGTAGTGGTGCCTAACTCTTGGTTTATGGGTAGTTTTTTGGCCTTGGTGTTTATCCAAGGCTATTTTTCCCTCAGGTGGTGGTATGTAGGTGTCTCATGGTGGTTTTTTGGCCTTGTGTTTTGGGTTTTATCCCTTGGCTTGTAATTATAAATATTTAGGCTCTTAGTTTATTCTTGGCTTCACTATCTTGGTATGTAATTGTAATCTTGATTTTTTATTAAAAAAATGGGTGAGAGACCCTCCAACCCTTATTATCTAGAAAAAAAATGAACCTTTCTCTTTCTTTATCCATATATAAATAATGCATACCTTGACTCATAAGTCTCTTCTCCAATACTTTTGGGTTGTTCTTACATGTTCAACATCACTTGCATCCTTCAGTGCTCTTGGTAGAAGCATATCCACCATCTCTATCTACTTGATTGGCTCTATGCCAACTAAGTGACATTCTTCATCTTTCCTTGTCCAAGTGATCATTCACCATATTTCACTATTAAAAATATTTAATAGGATCATATATCCATCCAATTTAAGCCCTACCTCTAATCCTAATGAATCCACATTTTATTATTTTTAGGATACTACACTTTAATAATAATGACTATCTTTTGAATTAAATATTGAATATAATCAGCAAGCATTAGATTTTAATAATTCATTTTATTTCTTGATAAATTCACCATGAGGGGAATGGAAATTAAAATTCCTTGCAATAGATCAATTTTTAGTTTGTTTATATATATTTTGTGCTTATTTGTATCATGATCCTAAAGCATTGAAATTCTTCTATGTGATCTAATTTTTTATCTTACAGATAAATGGTGATGAATTTTACAAAGATAACAGAAAAATTATTGGGAATAGATAACATAGAGAGATTCAATATAGGACACATGACTACTACCATCAAATTGTCAATTAAAAATAAACACTCTTGACTAACATATTTAAGCTTACACAACACACACACACAAAAATGTCATCTTTGGGTGATTATGCCTAAGTTCTTCTAGATGTACCCTATTTAACATGATAAACATAAAGTATAGAATAAGAATAGCTAAATCAAAACTCTTCAAAAATTATAAAATCATAAGGGAGGTTGGGTAGGGATGAAAACTACTAATTTTGTGGATAAGCAATGATGGAAAGATCACTAACAATTATTAGGTTAGTAATTATTTTTCAATCAAATATATATATATATATATATATATATATATATATATATATATATATATATATATATATATATAAAGTGGTCTAGGTGGCACTGTATTATGATACATGACAATAATATTATGTAGGGGATGTGTCTCCTCTATAAATGTGTGATAAGAAGCTAGCATTGGATGATATCACTATGTATAATGAACACCTAATGTACCCCCTACCTCATTATCTGTATGCTTAAAAAAATGATCTAAAATATCTTAAGTGCCTTTGCCTCTATTTTTATATCTATGCCTCAGTGGGTGTGCCCACATCAATAATATTTGCCTCAATAAGGTATTTTATCTTATGCTTGAAACTAATACATATATTTATGGTGTGTCCCAGTGCCCTATAATACTTTTATAATGCATTTGAATCATAACTCTTTGGAAGAGGCCATGTCATATCAACCTTTTTAATGGGAGGGAGGGACATGACATTGTATTCTAATAGTTGTTATAGAACTCATGCGGGTAACTCTGGTAGATTAGTAGATACTCTATGCTAACGAGCTGGTTACAACCAATCTTGGTGAAGGATCTGAAGCTGTGTTGGCCATTATATTTTGATCTATTTTGTTCTCTATAATTATAACCTTATATGGAGGTTTGATCAAGAACTCTTAATAGTTGAATCCAATCCCTTTGTATATTTGAGTTTGCCATTGCTCAGATCTTAACCTCCCTTTCCTTAACTATGTAGCACATGTCTGTAAATGTTGGAAACTTATTGAATAAGATTAATTCATGAGGTGATGGTAACAAGATATATTTGAATATATCTTGAAGTTCTTTATCTACCATGGGGCTAGTCAATTTTGATAAGATTGTCTTGTACCGTAAGACATAATATGCTATGGGCTCATTTGACTTTTTATTGAGTTGTGCCACTTATGCATATGATATCTTGTAACTTATTTTGATATAAAAGTGTGCTAAGAACATAATTTTTAAAGGATTTAATGTTGTAATAGATTGGTTAGGCAAATCATAGAACAATTGTAAGACATAATCCTTGAGACTGCATGGAAATAACTTCATAAGAAACCAATCGTTAGACACATAGTCCAAACATGATGCTTAAAAGGCTCGAAGGTGATACTCTGGGTCACCCTTGCCATCATATAATGTGAGATTGGGTGATATGAAACCAGATTGCAAATGATTTTCTACAATGTGATGTGATAATGACATATGTAATAGAATGTTGGAATCCAAGGTGTGAGAAGGCTTTGCTACTCCTTTCTCAAGATGTAACACCTTAGATTATTGATAAAGAACCTAATGCATAAGGGGTTGTATAGTAGGAGGAGAAGAACTAGCCACAAATGGAGTAGTTATCACTAATGGTCGAATAACAATTTTTGGTTGTGTTGTTTGAGTTGATTGAGTAGGCCCCACTCAAGGTATAACAACATCATTAATTAGAGGGGTAAAAGATTTACCATTGTTTTTTTATTATTTATTTCTAATATAGCCTATAAAATATGTGCATGATCATGAGGCTATTCTCAAATTCTCTCTCAGAAGCCCTCTAATACCTTATCTTTGTTAACAACTATATCAATGCCATTAAGTGGAGGTAGTGTGTCTTGATACTCAATATAGACTTGATCTTGCTCATGATATTGTTCATCCTTAGATGCATTGTCATTGAATTTCACATAATCAAGATGTGAAGGATTCATATCTAGAATTGTAATAGGGTTAGATAACTAGAATTTGGATGTGATCTATAGGATTACCACCTAGTCTATAATTTATTCTTAAGGGAAGAGAGATAGATTTTTTAGATGGCATATAGAAAATAAATTGAAATAGAGCTATTAAAATAGAATAAATCAATTCTAAATAATTAATAGTAGCTAATGAAAATAGGAGAAAAAAATATACAAAACCTAAGAGCATCTATGGCTAAGGTGTTTTTTTAAAGCTAGGGTTTCTTTGCAACAATTTAAATTAGATGTAAAATAAATTAAAAACCTAATGTAAAATTGATTTTAATTATCTAGGTTGTCTAATAAAATTAGAAAATTAGAAGTATGTAGCTCTGAATTTATTACACAAAAATAGTGAGTTAATGCAAGCTCGGGTTTTATACAATGCTCAAAGTAAGATTGGTTCACCAAATGATATAATATTTTAGGGTTTTACATGTGTACTTACCTATGTTTGGTTAAACGGATGAGATATCTAAATTATTGAAATAAATTTCAATAATTAACCTACTAATTTATAAATAAATTTGACCTTGATTGAATTTCTAATAATAACAATAAATATGGATAAATATAGACTTATCTAAAAATACACTGTCATGGATGACCTTGGTTATAAAATTAGAGATCTAAGTAGCTTTAAGTGTCATAAGTAGATTTATGATATTCATCTATTCACTATATATTAGTTCCTAGTTTGGACAGTAGAACCATTCATGTGTAGTGTCTATGATGTGGCACTAACATCCTCTTTGTAGGATTGTTTCTATTTTTAGGGAGCACTTGTGCATGTGTCTATTTGTTCTATTATTATTAGACTAAACCTTGTATCTATATATTGTACCTATAAATCTTAATTGTATGTGAAAACCCTAGTTCTCTTTTCAAGTGTGATATTAGAAATATTAGAGTGTGTTAGTAGGATGGATTAGACATCCTCAACACCCTATTATGTAGAGAGTTGCCTACATACCAATACTGTGAAAAGGGATCATGTTCGATGTAGTTCTCCCACCTAGTGTTTGATGTATATGCAAGTGAATGCTAGAATGAGAGTGGCATTGGATGTCTTGAAAATTGGACTTAGGGTTGTTATAGATGGTAGTATACAAAAAGTAGGGTAGAATAGATATAATGTACCTTGATTTTGCATAACTTTATCTTAGTTTTGAATAAATTTTATATTTATTTTCCATTTAGTTAATATAGGTGGATTATACTTGTATTTGTAGGGTTTTATTTCTTGTGCAGATAATAAAGTGAGCTTAGGTTGACCTTAGAAGGGGTACATTTGAAAATTTATTTGTTGGGAAGAGTTAGGGCTAATGACGGTAGCATCTAGTTGGGGACACTAGCACCATGTGGATGTAGTGTCCCAAATGTGGCACTAATGTCATTTTGATAAAATTTTGGGAAAGTTGGATTGGGATCAAGGGTGATAGTTTAGGGGCTATATCTTGCCTAGTTGTAAGTGAGCAAGGTCTATTGAATGGCTATAAATGCAAGCTTAAGGGTCTAGAATAGGTCTATGGAAAGCTTCAGGATAGGGTGACTAAACTGACACTCTTACAACCCAATTACCACTTTTAGGTGATTGCATAATTATATATTACTTTTATATTATTTGTGTCAATTTTCCTAAATGTCATTTTTTATTTTAGGTTATGTTATGTTATACAAAGGAAAAGTCATGTTTTTTTTAAATATATATATTATTAGTCAAGAATTCTAATTAGTTTACGAATGTATTTCATAAATTTATGTCAACTAATCATCAAAAATCATAGGTAATTAGTCATTTTAACTATAATTTCAAGTCAATAAAGTCTATCTTTATGTGTGTTTATCAAAGTCCAAAAATATCAAAAAGAAAATAAAAAATTGTCTTAATGACACATTTTTGGTAGAACCCGATGTCTGATAAGTGTGTCAAGATTATCGGGGGGATTTATCTCAAAACATTCATAAAACTAATCCTCATTATCACATTTTATAATTAAGTATATTTCATGATGAGGTTGGAGGATATGAAGGAAGAAGGCTTTCTATGCCTCTCGTCAATCACCAATGACACGACCAATATGATTTGGTGGCATTTATTGCAATTGTTTGGTGTCGTAGTTGCATTATTTTTTCATTGTGATTTTTAATAATAATAGAGGTTTATTTCTATTAACTTGAATATCTGATCTATTTCTATGTAATCCCCTAATGTAAAAACCTATTAGAGTCCTAATCAATAATTACTATAGCACTAATGGATCTTAAAAAGATTAGTGGTCATGCAAAAAGCTACATTAGGTGAATAGGTTAAAGGGCCCATATTCATGTGTAGTTTTGTGATAAACATGTTAAAACCCATGGAATTATGACAAGGAGTGGATTTCATTTTGGATTAAGATCATGAGGTCAGCTCTGGTGGCAGCATGTTGCACTTTAAAAATGAGAAATGTTATATCATGTAAAAACAAAGTTGGGGGGATGTTGTGAATTTAGTATTCACATGGTTATTTTTAAGTTGCATTGTATAAAAATATTACTTATGATATGGTAAATTAGTTACTAACATTATTTTGATATAAAAGTAATATATATTTGGTTAGTTGTTAGAATATATTTTTTGTTAGTCATATTGTTGTATGTTACAACAATATTATGCATATAGGAGTATGAGTAATCATAGGGATATGGTGAGATATTTAATGAGATATGAATATAAGAAAAACTTTTCCTATATAAATGTAATGTCTAATTGATTGTTGTAATAGTGAGAAAAATATAGTGTGCTAAATATTCTTTGTGTCCTGAGTCTAGCTCTATATATTGATTTAGATGTATTGAAACCTTGTAAAATATCCTATGATTATTATCATTTACGAAGGAAAAATTCCATTTAATGCTTTTTCTAATGCAAGATGTGCACTATTAATTAAAAAATCAAGAAATCGTCGCCTAGTAAACAAGGAAAAAAACTATTTTATTAAACCATTCTCACATATCATCAAAGAATATTTAAGAGCTAAACACAAAAGCCATAAAATTTTCAGAAGAAAGGAGAGATAAATTTAGAAAGTGGGAGCAAAGATTAAAATTGGGGCAAATGACATCAATGACATAAATATGCACAATGTTCAATTTTCTAAGGACCTCCTAGAAGCATTGAGAGCTTAGAGCTTGATTCGACATGGAGTATGTGGAGATGAACAATGAATAAAAAAGGGCTTTTAGTTAGAATCATCCATGATAGTTTTATGTTATTTAATGATTATTCCCCATTTGACCATGGATAATGTAGTACCCTAATAATTCAAAGAATTAGGGGTTAAGAAATGGATACAATGAAATTGATAAGTCCTAATCAGTGAAGCTTCTTAGCTTTCCATTCTTTTGGTTCATTAATTAATTTATATAGATTGTCCTCTCTAGAATAACAAACAATAATATTTTTACAAAAAAACTTGTCATTCCTATCATTTTTGATACCCTATAAATGGTGACAAACTTGTAAAATGAAGGGTATAATATTTATTCCTATTGTGAAAATATATTACCATCCATAGTTCAATAATTTAAGAGCATATACGAATGGTAGATATGGGTGAGAATAGTTATCTCAAGTTCTATTAAGGATAATGTCATAAAAAATATTGTCAAATATATCAAACCATTTTTGTCACACACAAATGGTGATATCAAGTACACAACTCAACTATCTAGAATATCAAGTACATAACTCAACTATCTAGAATATCTTGCTATAGAACATTGATTACCATAGAACATTAGATGGTGATATCAAAAAATATTGATGTACAAAAAAGATTGATTACCATAGAACATTAGATGGTGATATCAAGTACACAACTCAACTATCTAGAATATCTTGCTATAGAAATACTAAAACATAAAGAAATAATATTCAAGCATGTTCTTATAAAAACATATAGTATTAAATTTTGTTAATTTTATTTATATTTATGTCTTATAATACCTTAAGTATCAAAATTATATTTTTACCTAATTATGACCCTGTAGTGGTCTTCAAAGAGTATACATTTTTGGAGCAAAATAGTTATGTGGAATATAAAATGGTACAAACTAACTTAACATTGTGCATATTAGAACTAAGGGATTTAATTTATCAAAACCCTAGTGTTTTATAGAGTTTTATTTATAAATATTCATGTTATATGTATTCACCATGGAAAAGAGACAACACTTATGATATGGCTAGGGAATATACAATAGTGGACCCAATTTCATTACTATTTATACCTAGTTAAGATTTGATGTTGATTAAACTAGCATTGCAACAAGGTAATCATGATGGGTTGAAGTTTGTCCCACTTTGTAACAGATCCCCTAGGATACAAAAAGATAAGAAATTTAAAAAAAAAAAGAAAAAAAGATAAAAAAGATAAAATATAAAAGAGGCTGCAAGGAAGGAAAGACATCTAAGAGGCATAAATAAGGGGGCGAGGAAGAAACTTCAAGGAAAAGAAGAGATGAATAATGATAGGTTGGCCCATGTGAGACAAATACTTATAAGAGTCACAAATAAGGGGGATTAGAAGAAATTAAAATTAAACAAGAGAGGAAGAAATCAAAGAAGGCCCAAGTCCGAAAAAAACTTCTAATAAGCACAAAAAAGGGGTCAAGAAAGAAACTGCATGAGAATGAATACAAGAGGAATGATAAGAATGCTTAAGTATAAAAAATAATTCTAAGAGGCATGAATAATAGGTCAAAGGAGAAAGGAGGAAAGTCAGGAAGGCCCAAGTGCAAGAAAAAAATATTGATCCTTTAGGAATGGATGTTTTAGGGATAAGTATTTTTAATTATTAAATATATTTTCCTAAAAGATAAATTAGAATGATATTGAAAGGCTATTCCATTGAATTTAGGTAGTAGAAAAATTAATGAAGAATACGAACATTATTACATACATATATATCCAAGAAGTATTATCTACTATTGTTACTTAATCAATAAACATTGGCATATACCATGCATGCTTAATTTTCTCTTTAAAGTCTTTTTCCTTAACCATACTTAGGTGTCTAACCGAATACCAACCACAATTTTTAAATCAATTAAAATGAGGAAATTTTGGGACACCAAGAAAAGTGAGCATGGTCTTATATTTAAGAAAATGATTTATAGGAAAAGGTCTTTTCAAAGTGTGAAAAAAAAATAAAAATCTAGCTAAATTGTTTTATCTAAATGATTACTTTGAATGATATTTTCAAATTGAGATGTAATTATCCCTCTATTTTTAGTAAGTATTATTTGATTTCTCTTGTTATCTTCATATAATTTCGCATTTTCATTATGAAAATAAATATTTTTTCAATTTTCCATTAAAAAAAAATTCACAACTCCATTATGTGTGTGTGTGTGTGTGTGTGTGCGCGCGCGCGCGTGCGCGTGCGCGCTTCTCAATAGTATCTAATTTCAATTACATTTTATTGTCCCTACCAAGTTTCCAGCTACAAATTGTGCATTTTCATTCCTTGGGAGCCTCATTTTTATTTTCATTTTCATTAGGTTCAATGAATGGAAACTTGGCCACCCATTGTAACCTAAAATTCCTTCTTAATTCCCATCATCTTTTCTTTCTCTTTCTGGTATAAGTAAGTGTCCCTAGAGTATTCATGGAGATGTAATTTCTTTGTCAAACATTAAATTATAATTTAACTCATTATGAGATTAATTATTAATGTTATCATCATATGCAAATAGTGGTAGAGATAGATCAATTAAAACATATGGTTTCTAAAAATAATATGTATTACTTTGTATCTTAGGTGTTGTACTTGTTTTCTTTCCCAAGGTTTCTCGATTACCTAGCATTTTCCTGTAAATAATTTTTTTATGTCAATATTAGAGATGAATTATTAAATCAACATAGTGTAATTATAAAATATTTCCATGATTGTGAACGTATCATAGACATGCAAAAGCATCATTTTAGTCTAACAAAATCATTGCATGCCTCTAACAACATCGATGCATGCCTAAAAAACCATCACTCTCTTGAAAAATCATCACAAATATTGGAAAAGCATTGTGAGCTTAGAAAAGCATCATGATCATATAAAAACATCGTGAGTTTATAAAAGCATTGTAGGGATGGAAAATCATCATGGACTTAGAAAGGCATCTCACATAGATGAAAACACATCAAAAGCTTAGAAAAACAATATGAAGATAAAAAATCATTTCGACTTAGAAAAGCATATCTATCTAATAAAAGTTAATGAATGTATAAAATTAAAAAAATGATTTAAAAAAAAAAAACATGCTCTATATTGGATCAATAGAATTACTTTTAGGTTGTAAACTTAAAAATGGAAGAGTTTTGAATTGGATCAATATATTACTTAATTCATATCCACAAGTTCTTGATTTTTTTGTATGTTGAGTCACTTATTTATTAGCTCCTTTTATACTCGTTAAGCCACTCCACAATACCAAAATTGAAACTCGTCAAGATAAAAAAATATTCAATTTTGAGTATATATACATATACATATTAGTTTTCAAATGTTCCCTCTAAAATTTGGTGAGTGTAATGCCAAGGCCCATCGAATATCTAACAATCTAAACAATATTTAAAACCTTAGACCATTGATTTGATGACAATACACCAAAAAAAAAAAAAAACTCATTGAAATTAGAAATAATTTGATTATTTAAGTGAAATATAGTAATGTATTTGAGTTTTTCTAATGAACTGTTGAATAATCCGATGTCATCCACCTAACCAATTCTGAATCTAAAAAGCTCCATTATTCTCTACATTATGAGCATTCGCCCCTCAAATTTTTCATAACAAACAATTATACATATCATTAAAAAAATCGTAATTAATAGGTTTCAAGTTGATTCAAATACTTCGCTGATTTGAAGCATTTTATAAACTAGAAGCACAATTAAACTATGTAGGAAGATCAAATATTACACTTGTTAATTTATTATAAAGACAGACTCCCCATAAAATTTTAAGAGTAAACCGAAGTAGGTTGAAGATGCTTTTATGCTTGTTTAAGAGATGGTTCCTATTTTTCCTCTTAAAAATAATCTTATAAAATCTTCAATGTATTTGACTCAATAGACGTGTCCATTAATTATAATGGATAGAGAATATTACAACAAAATTTTAATGCAAGGAAAGCTGTTTAGAACCACTTAGTTAAAATGATGGACTAAATATATATATTTTAAATTATTTGATATATAAATACAATTTCAGCTTAATCCATTAAACAAGCTACATAAAATTTATGTCAAAGATGGTAGTTCAAATAAATTATGTAACTTAATATATAAATACAATTTCAACTTAATCCATTAAACAGGCTACATAAAATCTATGTCGAAGATGATACTTACAAAAATTATATAATTGAAACTTTAAAACATCCATTAAACAGTGGTATGTCTAATAATTTTTATAGTAAATTGAGTATATATATATATATATATATATATATATATATAAAGTTCAAAGGTCTAGTTTTAAAGTTTCATTTCATGTTATAATTTTTATGTATAAAAGATATAATTGATTATTTAAATATTTCAATTAAACGTAATATATTATAAATAAATAATTTAAAGAGGTCTTCTATTAATATTTTATATACATTGAATAAAAGTGTAAAATCTAAGCAAAAAGGAAAGTGTATTAAGGTTTCTTTTTCTCAAAAAATTTCTTGCTTTTTATTGCAAATTCCTTACGAATGGTGGTGACTAGGGCATTTGGCAGTGCTCTACCCTCCCCAATAGTGGTTGTAGAAAGTAGGTCAGGGGCATAGATGAAATTGAATCCTAGTGTAGAGGATAGCATGGGGTAGTGTGTTGTTTCTTTGATGGAAGAGGAATATCGGAAGACACAGGGTAAGAATAGGACTGGTAAAGCATCCGCTGAAGAAAGAGATGGGAAGGATAGCTCAGGGAAGTCTAGGCAATAGTCAATATCAAAGTTTTTAAAAAATATATTCAGATAAGGCTTCCAAAGAATCGGTAATTGATCAGGGTAGGGTTTCATCTATTAAATCAGTTGTTAATTTTGAAAATCAAGCTCTAGAGGATATTTTGGAAGACAAAATTTGGTCTATAGAAAGAGGTTTGGTTTGTCATTTTGATAGGTTCTAGCCATCCCTTTCCTTCTTGCATAAGTGGTTGCATTATTCATGGAAATATTTGCTAGAAGACACTATGGAAATTTATCCATGTTGTAAAGGTTTTTTTATTGTAACTTTTGATTTTGTCGCTAATCAGAATAAGATTTTTCAAGCTAAAACATGAAACTGTAACAATCACATTTTGCTTATGAAACCTTGGATTCCTAATTTTAACCCTTTGATAAATAATGTTTCACTACATCTTGTTTGGGTGAGATTGTCGTATCTTCTACTTCAGTTGTATTTTAAAACAAGTCTTTCTATTATTAGCTCTACATTGGGTGTTATGTTGGTAATTGATGATTCATCACTAAATTTTTGTCAGACCACTTTTGACAGAAATTTGGTGTGTTTAGTTATTTCTCATACTTTCCTTGAAAGTGCAAAATAGAAGTTGGTTTCAAATGTTAGATTTTGAAAGAATTCCCTTTAGATGTCAAAACTATTTTCAAGTGGGGCACCTCTCTGATTCCCACCAAAAAGTTAAGCATAAGCGTGAATCTTCTTAGGGTAAGGAGGCTAATGAGAAACCTATTAGTTTATGTGACTATTTTGGATCGATCAGAAGAAGTGACTTTAGAGAATCTAAAGGAAAATAACTTGGACAAGGTAATACCATTGGTAAGAACAAATCAAAATGCCGAGTCTATTGGTTATAATAGTAATAATGTTAATAAGCTTGAAATTTTTAGAGGCAAATATAAAGAGGTGAATGGAATATTAAATTTGAATTCAATCAAATTGCGTGTTGATGATGAATGTAAATTGGTAAGAAGCAAGAAAAAAGAGTATCGCATTCCTAGCTCTCCACCAAGGATATCTAAGAAGGATGAGCAAAGTAATTATGGATATTCAGTTTGATTAATTTGGTTTTGAAGTTGAAATATTTTAAATACTTTTAGTAAGTGAAACTCTTTGTCATTAAGGTGACTTTATGCCTTGATAGTGATACCATTAAACCAAACTAATTATGTTCTATTGGTTTTTATGTTTATGGGCCAAGGACCCTTATTCTCTAACATCGATTTTAAAAAAAAAAATTACAGACACACACACACACACACACACACACATAATTAATTTTTATATTAATAATTTTTCTTAAATTTAAATTAATTTTTTAATTTTTAATTACAACTTAACAATTAATGTTTTGTTGTTTGTATTGGTTATTTGAAATTTTTCTTACATTATAATATAGACTATGCTTGAATATCATTTTCTTTAGTTTATTCTTTTAATTCACACATAACCATTTTTTTTACACAAAATATTATCATTTACAATCATTTTAAATCATGAAGATAAAATTTAAATAATAACTAATAAGTTTCCTTCTTTTTATTTATATTTTCTTCTTAAAATACGTAATTCATATCATATCTTCACTTAAATGTGTACCTATTGGTATAATGATATTTCCCTATTCATAGTTTTATCAAGCCTTAGATTTGACAACATATCAAATGAGTTATTTCTTAATACAATTTCTTTTAAATGATTTTCTTTTGGACATAAACTCCTCAAATCCTTCTTTATTTTATATTTGGTAAGAGTTGGATATTGAAAAATGCCTTTGTCTTAATTCTTAGTTCTTAATATTATTAATATATGGTAATAGATTATTTATGACATCATCAAGGAAAAATATCTAATTTTGGGGGAGGGTTCTTGCTTTTGTAGACATCCAATTCCTAACACCATTTGTGTTGAAATTGTCAATCTTACTTGAATTGCACTCAAATGCACATTTTAGGTCAAAATCATTAAAACACATTAAATAGTTTGAACTTGTTGTTTACAAGTGTTGATCTAGGTCAAAGTATCCCTAAATGGGGCAATGCATTTTATGGGCCAGCTAAATTTGATCAATTCATTTAGAGTCAAAATGATAATTTTGCCTTTTTGTGCTCTGGATCACTCTTTTCATCTACTTCATTGGTACACGTCACATATCTTTGTTATTTTGTGTTGGTAGCATCCTAAATGGGAATGCGGTTCCAATGCATCTAACATTACCTTCTAATTCTTCCTAAGTCAAATTACGATCCAGTAATATGACTTTTTGATCATTTTGATTAATTGAGGGCCAATTTCCAAATAATTGTACAAATGTTGATTAACCTTATTTAATGCTAATTGATCCAAATCACTAGCTTAAGAGGATTTTCCATGAGAGTTGTTGAATATTTATTTTTGGAAATTAATTTTTATTAACTGCATCATTATATGACATCATTTCTTGGGAAGGCATCCCTAGGTCATAAATGTATAAAATATCAAAATTGTGGGTCTCCCATGCCTCATTAAGACCCTTCATGCCTCTTAAATGCCCCTCTATCCCAAATATTTATGAGGGATATTTATGGATTTTATTATATAATTGAATTAATCTTTAGCCACACATCTCAATCTTGAGATGGATGGTTCAGGTTGATTCTAATCAATCTCAAAAATCTATAAATAGAGAGGCCATAAACATCATTTTAAAGCTTGATTTGTGCAAAGTTATAACACTAAATTGTCTCCACAATCTATTTGCATTTGACCATTGATTTTATTTTCAAGCTTCATTGATAGCTAGTTTAGTGATTCCAAATCATGAGCCTAGGTTTTATAAGGAGTTCTTGATACATTAGAGGAGTTGGCCACCATTGTTGTTGAAGACAAGATCTATTTATCAAGGGAGAACATGCTTATGAGCTGCATTGGTATGGTGAATCCATTTGGGAAGGTAATAGGTTATTTCTTTCTCTCAAATGTTTCTTGCTATCTTTTGTAATTTCCACATGAATAGATAGGCTTAATTTAGTTTACTCTTATGCATTTTTTCTTTGGTTTAATGGACTAATTTTTTATTAATCGTGTTATGTAATCCTCTCTACATTTTGGTATGTATGAAGGAGAGTAAGATGGAACTTTAAATTTTCAATTTAGATGCTTAAAACTCTTTCTAAGTGATTTTCTAAACTCTGTTTGGCAAATTTTTCACTTTCATGGGTTTACATAGAGCACCGCTAACGATTAGGTAAACCGTTTCCAGTTAGGTAAACCATCATCAGTTATGTAAACTGTTATCGGTTAGATAAACCGCTGATAGTTCACTATGTTTTTCTTAAAAACACAAAACCCGAGAGCTAATAGGCCATTTTAAAATGCTTGGTTTGGGGTCATATGGACTCCATTTTTTATGTTTTTTTTAAAAATCACATGTTTTAATCTAAAGTTTTATAAACTGGTATTATTTTAATGTCAAGTTATATAGATGTTTCACAAAATTTTGAAAATCTCTTTAAATATTTCTAATCTGACACATTTTTTTGGGGGTGATGCCTTAAGGGTAGACGAGTAACCAATGAACTTTAAATTTATTAAAACATGCTATTAAGACATCATTTGATGCTCTAAAATGAATTAAGAACCTTGTTTTGGCGTTTAATGAAAATTTTAGATACTTAAGTGAATGCTTTTGATAATTAGGCTTTCAAAGTTATAACTTAAGACCATGGGGTCAAAAAAACACCACCCAACTTTTTATTTGGTATTTAAAATTGAAATTATTTATCTAAGTTTTGTATTCAATAGTTGTTTAACTTAGAATTGATTTGAAAAAAGAGGATCATTGTGTGTATGCTCTTCCATCCATCTCCTTTAGGAAACCTATGGAATCAAAAGTGTCATCCTTATTGTAAACATGCCTAGTCTAAGGCTTAGAAAGAATGTTGTCTAAAACACTCCCTCAAAACTTGCAATAGTTTAGGTGATCTTAAAAATGACCCTAAAGTCTTTCTATAATGTCTTTTATTTCATTACATCTTGGCTTGAGAGGGGACTTAAAGGGCAAGACCTTTTTATAATAAGCCAAGTTCTACAGACACCCAATTACATGTTTTTATTTTGCATCATGATGTGAAAGTCATTGTATAATTTATTTCCTTATAAATGTTCAAAAGCTTTCTATTTTAGTCAACCCCACATTGCCATACCCTTGCTAAAATTTGAACAATTATATTTAGTGTATTTTGGTTTTTTTTGCTTGGTATATTTTGAGACTAAAACTTATTTGTTTATTTATAAACCATGTCAAAACTACTCTATTTATATGTCACTCTTTTGTCTAAAGAGGCGTTATGTTGGCCAATTTACACCACACATGTGCCTTGAATCTTTTTACTAAACATATTTATGTGTGTGCCATTTAGACCTCGTTTATGTGTCATCATGGTGTCCACTCTTGTCTATCTTGTTTGGTTCAATCCTAGTCTTCAACATTGCATTTTCAATTAACTTTATCAAGTTTGGATCTAAAAATTGATTGATTATTGTTTAGACCTCAATTCATGGGGTTGATACATAGATCTTTCTCTTTTGGGTTGTGTAACTTTGATTAAATGATTATCCAAATTTGAAGACTATTAATTATTTATTTTTTTAAGTGCCTATCCTTGTTATTGTTTGTGCCTTCATTTGGGAGAACATAATCTTTCTTAAAAAACCTTTGATGTTAGGCTATTTTATGTCAAATCTTGGCATAAACCATTTTGGAGATACAACTCCACCCTTTCGACCAAGGTTGAACCTTTTGTCTTTTGGACATCACTTTTCAGAGTTTGTAGAACTCCAAGCCTTTTTTTTTCAAAGTTTTCTTCATTAAATGTGGATATGTCTAGTTACACTTATGGTGAAGTCACGGATAATCCAACTTATGAGAGAATGGCCACATAAAATAAATTTTATGACTTTATCCAAGACCCTCAAGGTGATAATATGGTTTGTGAGATAGATTTCTATCCACCTCACAAAAACTAGTCATGGGAACACAATCAAGATCCTACTTATGATCCAACATGAGAGTGGAATGATTGGGTTTATCAGGAAGATTGGATGATTTAGCTTGTGTGAGTAGTTAGGCTCCACAACCTAATAATATCACATATTATGACCTCCTCCTTTGGTTTGCACAAGCAACCAAACTAAGAAGCATCTAGTCATTACCATTTTAGGACCTTCTCCTTTGGTTTACACAAGCAACCAAACTAAGAGACATCTAGTCGTTATCATTTTAGGACATCCTCCTTTGGTTCATAAAAGATACCAAATTAAGAAGCACCTAAATGTTACCATTTTAGGACGTCCTCCTTTGATTTTCACAAGCAACCAAACTAAGAAGCATCCAGTCATTACCATTCTTGGCCCATCACCAATTTTTTATGAACCTGTTGTTGAAGAACCTTCATATGACGAACCAATTATGTTTGATCCATTCTTCAATAGTCTAATTTTTGGAGAGTACTTTATTGAACCACAAACCACTGTTCTCTCTAAACCAAATGTTCCCCACTTTAAAAATTATATGTCGATCTTTGAGCTAAAACAAGAACCATTACCTCTTTAAGAGCCATCTTATGATGATAAAAATGTGTTCAAAGTTGATATTTTACAACCAATTATGAGCCAAAACCATGATTTTATTTTTGAAACATCGATTTGGGACAAGTCATACTATGATAAGTTACATGTTCATATGTTACCTATTTTTAAAGAGCCTCATCTTCTTGAAAAGCCAGTCTCTATAAAGTTGTCTCTTGATCTTTTTCCACTCGTTAAGGAATCTCACTTTGACAAACATGATTTTGTTGAGACATCCCTTAATAATTTCCCTCTCTTTGAGGAGATTCACTGAAAAGAGCCAATCTATGTTGAACCTTTTCAAGATGAATCAATTTTTATTGAGCCCATCATGCCATCATAGGTCATTACTTGTCAAACTTTTAGCATTCAACAAAATATTATATAAACAACCACATCAGATGAAGAATTAGAATTAGAGTTAGGTTTTATTATTGAACTGACATTGGATTTAGCATCAAAAATATAATCAACATCAATTAAAACATCAGATTTAGAGTCCCCTTACTTTAGAAATAGATTATAGTCATGGTTGTTACAACATTGGTTACAATTGCTTTGCAGATCAATTTAAATATATTTTTGATCCTTTTATGGCTTTTGAGGATGATTACTTTAGCATCGATACACGTTCTCCTAGTATCTTCTATAAGAATTATGCATCCTTTCATATCATCCCATTATTCCACCCAACATAGTCATTATATTGACATTCCACCTCCCACAAGTGTTGATTGGGACTGACAGAATCACACTTTGTTGAACTACATCCATGGAAACATACCATTCAAAGAATATTATGGGGACCAAGACCACATTCATTCATTTAGAAGAATAATCTCCTAGTGAAATTTTTTTGAAGGCACCAGGGGATAAGTAAAGATCAAACTCAACATCTTTTAGTGAAAGTTTTTTGAAGGTGCTAGAAGAATCAAAGTCAAATGTTAGCATCTCTTTATGAAACCTTCTTGGAGGTGCTATGGGATGATCAAAACAAATTCATTGGTGAAAATCTCATGGAGGTGCCACCAATTGAGCACATTAGTTCTTCACTACATACTGAAGACAATATTCAAGATCAAATCAAAAAAACTTCTAATCTATAGCATAATCAAATAGTAGTTACTCTCAAGATCAAGAAACAGAACAATATGGTGGTTATATCGAGAGCATCTTCAGAGGTCTTCAGTCTTGCTACAAGCAAATCTATGTCAAATTTGACATCAACAACATTACATGTGACTAAGAATCCTGATATTCATTTATTTCCCAAATATTATACATTTCTTTATCACCCACCCATTCATTACCCACTTATATCATTTATCATTGGTAGCACTTTCTTTTACAGAGGCTATGAAATTATCTTATCTCAATATTTGCATAAATCAAAATCAATTACCAATGAAGATCATAAACACATTATTGAGATCTAGATCGATAACAAGTTCTTGGCAGAGCAATTGTATCGAAAGGGTGTTTGATAGTAATTTTTATAAATGATCATTTATGTTATCTCACATATTGAATAGGATGTAAATCTCCCTATTGGCAAGAGTAACAAAACCATTTTCCACTTTTCTAATTACCATTACCATGCCTCGTCTCTTGGAGGAAATCCTATAGACCCTTTTTAGGCATTATTATACCATTATGATCCATGAAATGTGTTGTTTGAGTTACATTAACTTGAGGTCCTTCAGAACTATGTAGAAAGCACTCAATTTATATTGAGGATAGTTCAGTCACCCCTTTCTCATGCTCTCACTATTTTGTGAGTAATTATTAAGTTTGAATGCTCTCGCCATTTTGTGAGCAACCTAAGCAATGTTCTCACCATTTTGTGAGAAGTCTAAGCCAATCACCACTTGGGGGTAACTTTTTTTCCAATTTTATTCTGATCATTTCATTATACCATTTTTATTATACTATTTCTTTACTATTTACCAAGGCTTTTTTTATGTTGTCCTACTTATCCCATTTTTAACTTGATTCTTTTTGTTTTTCCCATAATTTTGTGGGGGGATTTTGATCCAATTTTATTAATTTTAGAATTTTGTGTTGAATGATAGTCTATGGCAATAGTGTGACATTTGATTTGGCAAGTTATATTTCATCTATCATCTTATTTGGCATCACCGATTATAACTACCTATAGGCAAATTAGTATTATTTTGGTACCCCTGATTATAACCGCCTTTGGGCAAATCAACATCATTATTTCATAATTATAACTGCTTATGGGTAAATTAGGTATAATACCTTTTTATCATGCATTGCCACATTATCTAGTCATTACTATTATCATTTAACTTTGTTTATGATCTTATTGTGACTTGGTCAGTTTTTCACTGCCTTTTATGTGTGCATAATTATTGTGACTTGGGATTATTTTGGGGTTATATAGGTCGTGCTTGATTCATGTCAAGGTCAACTTAGTTCCTCTTATCATACACTCTCACCATATTATGAGCATTTTAAGTTGGTGTGCTCTCGCCATTTCTTGAGCTAGACTGTTTTGTATCTCTTAGTCCTCAATCAAGTTGAGATACTTAGAAATTTTCAAAAAAACATTAAAAAAACTCAAAAATATTTTTTGTGTGTTTATTTGATTATTGTTTGTTGTCTTGTTTTTTGTTTTCCTATTTGGTCTTGCTTCTTTGTTTTATTTTCCAAATACATCTTGATGGTCCACATAGATCTCGATTATTTGTATCTTGATCTCATGTTGTTAAGATGTCTTGTTTTCTTTTTCTATCTTTTCTCTTTTTTGTTTAAATGTAAATAGTTGTAACTTTGGTTTTGGTCCTCATTTTACCATTATCTTTAGTTATAGATATTCACATTTAACTAATTCAACGCAATTATAATATTCTATCATTTTAAGTCATTCATACTTATGATGCCTAATTTATTTTACTATAGCAAGCACTTTGTGCTCAAGTTCCAAGTCTTAACATCAACGTAGCTCCAATGAATAATTCTCAAGAGCACTTTGCATAATCTAGTCTCATGATATGAAATTAGGCATCTAAGTATCATGTATTCTATCACTTCAACTCTATGCGTAGATGTGCATCTCTTCACATACATCATTATTCTTATCATACCTTGGTTAGTTTTATTCATCCCTCATTCCATTCTCTCCCAAACTTGGGTGAACTACATTGGCCTGAAGTTCATGTTGGAACATGATTCCATGGAACTATGTAGGCAACATCCACTTGTCTTGTATATATGGAGTTAGCTTGGCCATATCTATTCTTCTTTTCATCTCTTTTATCACTTTGTGCATTCTTGTATGCTAGGTTTTAGATGGATTTCTAAGCCATTACACCATCGCATGTATGTTTACACCCACTCACTTTAACCTATTTATTGGATTATATCTTTGAGCTATTTTTCTTGTTGATTTCCCATGCTGGGGCAAAAAAATTGAACAACATTAGAATCAAATCAGCCATACAGGGGAAAAACCATTATTTATTCTTTATCAGTGATCAAAATTATCCCTACTAAGGTACAACAATCTTATCACGATCACATTTTCTCTACTAGGGAAAATTTAATTATCTTCTCTTTGGAAACCTCATTCTAGTGGTGATTCCCTTCTTGAAGCAAAACATTCTTTCTTTTCCTCTAATTTCAAGCTCTCCACACTAGTGTCCTTGATGGAAATATTTAGTGTTCAACTTGTATTGGGATTGATCAATGTCGTAAGTGCATCGCTTGTACTCTCAAATTGGTATGTTTAAAGTGTGTCCCTTACATTTATGTATTATACCTTTCCCATTCCCCTCATCTAATAGGGACTATTATACCTCTAATTATATTTTGACCATTGATGGTAATCATGTGTGCAAACATTATCTCATTTGGATGTGATCTACTCCATAGGTTAATCTATCATTGTCCCTCTTTTCGAGAGTCTATTCTTCTCTTTCATCCTAGTATGTCCTCTTGAGGGGGCATCATGGGTCTATTTCAATTTCTTAATGACAACTCTTTTCTTTGAAAAGATGTTGTTTCACCTAAATGTCTCGCTATGCCTTCTCAAATAGGGGCAAACTGTAGACATCCAATTCCTAACATCATTTGTGTTGAAATTTTCAATCTTACTTGAATTGTACTCAAATGCACATTTTAGGTCAAAATCATTAAAACACCCTACATGGTTCAAACTTGTCATTTACAAGTGCCGATTTATGTCAAAGTATCTCTAAATGGGGAAATGCATTTTATGGGCTAGCTAACTTTTATCAATTCATTTCGAGTCAAAATGATGATTTCACCTTTTTGTGCTCTGGATCATTCTTTTATTCTAATTCATTGATACACATCATGTACCTTTGTTATTTTATGTTAGCAGCATCCTAAATGGGAATACAATTCTAACACATCTAACATCACCTTCTATTTCTTCCTGAGTCAAATTATAATCCAGTAATATGACTTTCTAATCATTTTGATTACTTGAGGGCCAATTTCCAAATAATTTCACAAATGTTGATAACCTTGTTTAAGACTAATTGATTCAAATCAAAAGCTTAAGTGGATTTTCCATGATATTTGTTAAATAATTCTTTTTATAAATTGATTTCTATTAACTACATCATCAGATGACATCATTTCTTGAGAAGGCATCCTTAGGCCATAAATACATAAAATATAAAGATTACTAGTCTTCCATGCCTCATTAAGGTCCTCCATACCTCTTAAATGCCCCTCTATCCAAAATATCTATGAAAGATATTTATGGATTTTATTATATAATTGAATTAATCCTTAGCCACACATCTTAATCTTGAGATGGATGGTTCAGGTTGATTCTGATCAATCTATAAATAGAGAGGCCAAAAACATTATTTTTAAGCTTGATTTGTGCAAATTTATAATGCTAAATTGTCTCCACAATCCTTTTTAATTTGACCATTGATTTTGTTTTTAAGCTTCATTGATAGGCTAGTTTAGTGATTCCAAATCATGAGCCTAGGTTTTACA
This sequence comes from Torreya grandis, assembly GCA_037957365.1. Taxonomy (NCBI): domain Eukaryota; kingdom Viridiplantae; phylum Streptophyta; class Pinopsida; order Cupressales; family Taxaceae; genus Torreya; species Torreya grandis. Next base: position 3,566,099 of record JARHVA010000449.1, read on the forward strand.
AGAAGTTCTTGAGACATTGCAAGAGTTGGCCACCATTGTTGTTGAAGACAAGAGCTCTTGATCAAGGGAGAACCTTTTTTTGAGATGCATTGGTATGGTGATTCCATTTGGGAAGGTAATATGATGTTGTTTTCTTTCAAGTGTTTCTTGCTATCTTTTGTAATTCCCACATGAATAGATAGGCTTAATTCAGTTTACTCTTATACCTTTTTTTTTAAGTTTATTAGACTAATGTTTGACTAATCATGTTATGTAATCCTCTCTACAAATTTCTTGTGGAAGAAGTTCTTGTTAACAATTTTTCCTTTTAGAAAGCCTCGAGAGATGGAAAGGATATTATTTTGAGAAGGTTAACATGGAAAATAGGCAGAGGAAATAGAGTTGACTTTTGGGGAGATATTTGGTTAAATCAAGTCTTGATTGGTTCTTTACCTCCTGCAATGGGGTTAAATGAGTATTTTAAAGATGTCACAGGTCATAGGGTGTGTGATTATTGGCAAGGGATTGAAAGCATAAAAAGGTGAAAGTTTCTCCACAAAGAGGATTTGAGTCATCAACAAAATCTTTTCTTACAAGAGTTAAATCTGACACTTCAAAACACTCATATCAACATCTTACCAAAATATGATGATCTAATATAGAAGGCTAATTCTAGTGGGTTATTTTCTATCAAATCTAGTTATCTTTCTCTTTGGGACCAAGAAAAAATATAGGAAAATTGGAATTGTTTATGGATTAAAAATAATATCTCCAAGATCAATGTTTTCTTCTGATTGGTAGCTCAAAACAAAATCCAAATAGTGGATAATCTAATGAACAAGGGAATCCTAATTCCTAACATGTGCACTTTATGCAAACAAGAGGCTAAATCTATAGAACATATTTTCCTTTCTTGTTCTTTTGCTTCATCCATTTTTTAGTCTTTTTTTTAATTTTTCCAATTACTCTTGGGTTCCACCTGGGTCCATAAAAGATCTGATCTACCAATGGGAGGCTCCATGGGATTATCCACCTCTAAAATTATGATGGAATCTTGTTCTTCCTCACATTTTTTAAGGAATTTAGATTTTGAGGAATTTGATCATCTTTGATAATCTAAATCCTAGTCATTCCTAAATTTTCAATAAAATTATGGCTTTCATCAAAGAGAATTGGCTAATCTATGCCTCTTCCTATGATGATCATCCTTCCTCCCAATTTTTTCAGATTCTCTACTCGTTAAACCTTGAAACCCCTACACATTCTCATAAGTAGTGTGTAGATAGAATGAAATATTAAGTTTATTTTCCCTCCACCTCAATGGTACGAACTAAATTTTGATGGAGTAGCTAAAGGGGACCTTATACCTATGATGATTAGAGGTGTTATCTAAAATTTTAATGCGAACCTCATGTCAGATTATGTGAGACCTATGGGGATCCAAACCAATCATATGATAGAATCCAAGGCTACTTGTTGGGGTATTTAACTTGAAGTTAAGTTGGGATTGATAATTTTTAGGTCGAGGGAGATTCGATAAACATCATCAAATGTCTGAAAGGTTCCTTCCAATCTTCTTGGAAAATAATTGGTAGAATAGAAGATGTTTAAAATTTTCTTACTTTCTATAAGGAGGTATCCATATATCATGTTTATAGAGAAGGTAATAAAAACATAGATAAAATGAAAAATTTAGGGGTCATTAGTGGATCTCTCACCCATTGGCAAGGTGACATGGAATTTTCTATTGATGTCATTCCCTTCATTAAGCTTGATAAAGGACAATCCAATGTGTGATATTATGGGTTTCATTATTGTTAAATATAATTAGCAAGGGCAAAGGAGATCTCACATGTGTAAGGCTATCATGTCTCACCCACACCTTAATATATCATGTGTATGGATTTATTTCACATTAAGATCTAATAAGTTTTAATGGCATCATTATCACCATCATTCTAGATTTTACTACAATGGACCCTGTCTATGAAAAGTGCAATACAAGTAAATATCCAAGGATGGGAAGTGACTGTGATAGGGTAGAGCTAATATCCTATGCAAAAGTGAATGAATATGCTTATGTTTGGAAAAATATGGTCAAGGGTGGGCTCACTAGCTACATGGAGAGACTGGTCAACCATGATGTGGTGATTTTTAGAGATTTCACTCATGGTCAGATCAATAGGGAGGTTTGAATGCATGGTCTAAAGATCATGTTCACCAAAGAATTCATCGACAACATCATAGGTATGGATTGTTCTAGTGTAAAGGCATTCAAAGATAAAAAGAGAAAGGATAAATTGTTTAGCATTTTCTACAGCATTGAAAAAAAAGCCCAAGTCATTGAACCAAAAAAGGTTTCTAATGGTGGGCCTTCTTAGGAAGTGGCTTAATGTTTGCCTCTAAATAATTAGGTACATCACCCTTGAAGGGAATCATATGGTGATCTTCTCTCACCATTTTTTCCTCCTCAACAACTTCAAGGGCCACCCAATCAGTATACGCTTGTTTCTTCTTAAATCACTAAAAGTGTCTGTTAATAATTTTAAATGTAATCCCTCAGTTGATATAATCCACCATGGGCTAATTTTACTCTTGGTAAAAATTAGGGAACCCCTTTGGACCAAGTTTGTTACAAAGGCCATTCACATTACAAACAAATAACAGGAATCTGACAGGGAGAATGATTTCTTCTCAAATCCTAAAGCAGAACCTACAGGGGATAAAATGAATATTTTGGAATAAAAATATCAAGGGAGACTTCAAACCTAGTGGAAACTAAAATAGGGTCTTAGAATTTGTGATACCCATCACTATTATGGACCAGGCCTTCTTCAATTTTAAACTGAAAGAGTATAGTCAATAGTCTATTGAAAAACTACAAACTAAGATGGTAATTTAGAAGTTGTTGAGCATAGAAATTTTTGATGAGTTTGAGAAGCTACAAAGTCTGTTGGTCCATATAAATTTCTCCTCAGGTAAGGGTGATTTTCAGTAGTAGAATGAGGATGAAGAGGATGTCAGATAAACCCCCCAAGCAAGAACTAGCTATAGTGGATGAGGACATAAGCCAAGATGGATACTGAACAGGGAAAGTAAGAGTTTAAGTCTGTAGGGCTAAAGAGGAAGAAGCTCATCATGGAATCTATGTAGGGAATGGGCAACTAAAACAGAGGTAGGGAAAAGAAAATTGAGAACATGGGGACCAAAAACTGGTCCTCTATTTAGAGTTTGAAGATTTAAACTAGATTTCATCTAGTGTCTAGGTTTCCTCTCATCTTTTAGCAAGTGTTTTGGCATCTTTTTGGCTGAATTCAATGGTTTTAGTTGGTTTCTAGGTTTTGTTTCTTTTAGTCTTGTTTTTTCTTCTTGAATATATTTTAGAGTCTTTTTGTAAAGGTTACAGGACCCTCACCTTGTCTTTTAACCCTATTTAATAAAAAAAATAGATTATTGATGATATTAAAATGGAAAATTTTGTAGTCTATAGATTTCTCAATCCCTTAGGAATAATGAATTCTGAAGATAACTCAATAAGATCCAAATTAACATACTTTAATAAAATTCAAATAAATTTATTATTTTATATCTTTGGAGATTAAGGAAATTCATAACTCCTTTAAAATAATGCTTAAACCAAATTTTTGAGGAGATGTATAGAAAGATCCATACATGAACATGGTTTAACATTTTCAAACTTGAATTAAATTTAGGTGTCCATTATATATAATATATAATTCATCCCATTGAAATAGGTCTTTGTTCAATTATTCATTTTTTATTTTAATATTTGAAAAAATGACCAAAAAAATTTCTTGGTGCTTAAGTTAAGTTAATATTTTAAGATTTCATATTTATTTAATCTATTTTATAAAATATAAATGTCATATCATTAATCAATTGAATTTAACAATGATTATCTATAAAAATAGATAGTAATCTCTTCCAGAACTAGTCATCAAGTGGAAGATATATTATTATAAAGTTTGGATAAATAAAGGTAAGACTCTTGATTATATTATATTTTAAAGTCACCTTAAATAATGGAGACCTTCATGGAAGATATATTATTATAAAGTTTGGATAAACAAGGATAAGACTCTTGATTATATTACATTTTAAAGTCACCTTAAATAATGGAGACCCTCAAAATATCAGTGCAAGGTTAAGATACTATATCATCTACAACAACTATATAATCAAAATAACCCATTATATTCTCTTATCCTCAATAATAGGATTGAGGATATTTCTTATGCAAAGATAATTTCCCAACTTGAAATAAAAATAGTGTACTTCACTTGTAGAACCAACTTTAGGCCTCTCAACCAATGAGAAGATAGCATAAATATTAAGAATTTTATACTTTTAGAGTCCATAAAATCTAATATTGTTTTTTTTTGGAATAAATGGGTATCTAGTTTTTTGTTATATATTTTGGATCATGACTCATGATCCATCATCAAGGAAAAAGTAACTAATGATGGAATAACAAATCCCACATTCCTTAAAATAGGGTAAAGATAATGGTCACAATAAATATTAAATGGGAAGATAACCATTGTTAGATTTTGAAACATGTGTTCATCTCTCCTATTTTGATGAAGGATCATACCTCAAAGTGACAACTAGTTTGAAACTTAAAAACTTAACACTTAAAAACCTCAATTAATTTCAAGATTAATTAAAATAAATCAAATTTAGAAGATTGTGATTTAAATAAAAATCAATTAATTGAAATTATTGATATATGTAGATACTCCATTTTTATTATTTATGTGTCATAATTGTAAAATAGAACTTCCTCCAATTACATACAAATTGGTCTGAATTCATCTATTCATCTAACATACAAGTTTAAATTCACCTTGGAGCATATGTAGGTGGGACAATTCACCATTAAGATCTGTTCAATTATCATTTTAGTCATTTTTCCTAGTCAATTATTTTACTCTGATTAATTCACTAATTCTTCTACTCTGGTATGAATTCATATATTCATCTAATATATGAGTTTGAATTCACTTTGGAGTATCTCTAGGTCGGATAATTCATTGTATTATATAGCTTCAATTATCAATCTTGTCATTTCTTTGATCAATTCTTATACTCTTATCAATTCACTAATTCACCCTTATCAATTAATTAATACAATCAATTCTGATTTTATAAATCATTCTTCTAATAAATTTTTGTATATTATATTAATTAAATTGATCTTTGATTAACTGAGTTAATCATTCATAAATTATAATTCTATGCTAATGGAATTATAATTTCCTTTCAATTATTAAATTCTCATTTTCTTTTCAAATAACATCTTCATTAAAAAAAGTTCTTAAGATCTTATAGAATATTCTTTTGTGAGCCAAGCTAATTACTAAATGAATTAATATGCAACATTATTATCCACCGTTCATCTTGGAGGCAAGATGAAGGGCCTATAATGAACCTTGTTAGATAATTTAGGGATTATTCTCAACTCTTCATCTTAGAAATAAGATGAATGGCCTACATTGGTTATCCATGTACTTTCTTAGGAATGATTCTCCACTTTTCAGATCTTTAAAACAAGATGAATGACCCAAACTAACTCTCACAAAGATATTATGAGGAGAATCATCCACCCTTCATCTTGAAAATGAGATGAATGGATCATATTAATCCTTCTTTGATATTTTCAAGATCCATCCACCATCCTCCATCTTGATTAAGATGACATGCTCACATTATTTATCCACATGCATTATTGAAGACTCGTTTTCAACTATTCATCTTGATTTCAAGATGAAGTGTCCACATTGATCTTAATTTGTTATAAATAGACGTCATTACATTGCGATTATCATGCTAAATATATAAAAAATAGTGCTGAAAATTATTTAAGTCCCGTTGTGCATCATCTTTTTGAATTCATTATCAAATTCAACTAGTCCATAGACTCAATGCATATGTCTCAAAAAAAATGGCATTGATAAATATCACTTGATGTTACATATGAGCTACATCATATGCAATGACATTTCTAATAGAGGTTTGCATGATTTTTATTTGAATCTTATGTATTATTATCCAATATTTGTATGTTCGTGAGGTCTTATGGTCAAGCATGTTTAATTCATTTTTATGTTTTTAATTGACTAAAATTAACTTAGTGAAATTATAGCTTGTGAATATTCCTAATGACACATAAAAAATCATAGTCCTATTATAATGTATATTGTCATGTGCAATATAAAAAATCAAGTTTGAAAATGGTTTACATGTCAATGCGATAAATCAAATACATATCTATCTATCTGATCCAATCATCAAAGCTAATAAACATTTGATCATCTCATCAATACTAATAGTAAGAACATTTCTAAATCAAAGTCATATCAATCATGTGTGATCTATGTAAAAGAGACATAAGCAAATGAAATAAGCATCACATGAGAGAACAAGCAGACCCATGGATCTCTCTATGATATTTATTCCTTTTGTGGGTCTAGTCATCCCAAATTTTATCAACTCTACCCTCAAAGGGTCGGCCTAGACTTACCAAGCATGTTTTTGCAACACATTCAAACCCGTTTGTTAGTATTTTTAGCACATTTGTCAAAACTAACATCTATTAATTTTTCTTCTACGATCATTTGAGTGACTTTTTTATTCTTTGAAAATTCGTTGTTTCATCTACATCTTGTAATGCCTTCTCAAACATCATGTAAATATAGACACTCCACTTTTATCACTTCTATGTCAAAATTATAAAATAAAATGGATTCTTATAATTTCACACAATTTGATTCAAAATCATCTAGTCAATTTATATATTTAATTATCTTTCTAGTCAATTTATTTATTCAACTATCATTCTGTTCAATTAATATTTTTGTCAATTATGTTATTTTGGTCAATTCACTAATTCCCCTTCACTAATTAATTAATGTAATTAATTCCTTCTTTTCCAAATTATTCTTATACATTATATTTGTATTGTAAATAGAATTATAATTTCCTTTCATTTAATTAATTTTTCTTTTCCTTTAAAGGGGCATCTTCATTCAAGAAAGGATCTTGAGATTATTTTAAACATGTTTTTTGAGAGCTAAATCAATTTAATAAAGTGAATTAATATGAAATATTATTTTCCACCCTTTATCTTGAAGACAAGATGAAGGGACCACAATGAATCTTGTGAGATAATTTAAGGATTATTGTCAACCTTTCATCTTGAAAACAAGATGAACGGTCCACATTGGTTATCCATTTGTTTTCTTGAGAATAATTCTCCAACCTTCATCTTGGAAATAAGATGAAGGGTCCACATTGGTTATCCATGTGTTTTCTTGAGAATGATTCTCCAACCTTTTCACAAAGATATTATAAGGATAATTCTCCACTTTTCTTCTTAGAAATAAGATGAATAGTTCATATTAATCTTTCTTTGATATTTTCAAGAGCCATCCTCCACCCTTCATCTTGATTAAGATGAAGGGCTCACATTAGTGATCCATGTGATGATCCACATGCACTATTAAGGATTTATTTAAAACCGTTTATCTTTATTTCAAGATGAAGGGTCCTCATTGATCTTAAACCATTATAAATAAATCTCATTACATTGCAATTATCATTTTCAAGATATATAATGAAGTGTTGACCGTTTCTCGAATCATGTTATGCATCACCTTTTCGAATTCATCACCAAATTCAACTAGTACATAGCTTCAATGGATATGTCTTAACAAAAATGGCATTGATAAATATCATTTGACACTAAATCTTGGTTTGCTTACGAGGTCTTGGGCTCAAGCATTGTTTATTTATTTGAATTTTAATAGACATAACATAAATATTGGTGAAAATATAGTTGCGAAGAATCCTAATGACACACTATATTAGTTAGTTTAAAAATTAAATAGATATTAAAAAAAATAAACAATTATAATAGAAAACCTATTTAATAAAACTTAACCTAGACATTGAGAATGAGAGGTTTCCAAACATGACTTATTATGATGCCCTCACCCATGTTTATATTAAAAGAGGAGTGTTTACTAATTTCAATGGCTTCCTTCAATTTATGCTCGTGAAAATTATTTTCCAAGTAACACTTTTTCTTTCTTTCATAACTCTAATGATTGCATGGAATTTGTTAAAGACAATAAAGTTGAAGATATTGAGTTGTTAGTCAACTTTGATGTGTTATCCCTCTTTACAAAATTTCCTATCGAATAAGTAGTAGAAGTGTTCTTGAATTTCACAAATGAGGAAATGACTAATTTAGTAGCCTTGTGTCTGAACTCAATCGTTTTCTCCTTCAAATGTGTTATCTATGAACAATGTGAAGATATGGTGATGGGTTCACCTCTTTTCCCTATTGTATTTAACTTCTTTATGGAAAATTTTGAAGATAAAGCACTTCATTCCTTTCCTCTTAAACCCAAATGGTGGAAAATGTATGTCAATGACACCAACTTATGTTGGCAACATGACAATGATAGTTTTGAAGAATTTTACCCCCACCTTAATAGTCTGTTACCCAATATCAAATTCACCAAGGAAATTGAAGTGGAATGGGACCTCCCTTTCTTAGATATCTTCATTACCCAAAAAAGAGATGACTCTCTAGTTAGGAAGGTCTATATGAAAGGCATCTGCATAGACCTTTACCTACATTCCTCTTCACACCATTGCCTAGTTCAAAAGGTAGGAGTGCTAAAAAATCTGACTACAAAAGCTCTCAAAATTTGTGATGAAGACAACATTGATCAAGAAATTGAGAACTTAAAAAAGGTTTTAAAGATGAATGGTTATACAGGGAAACAAATTAGTAGGACTATCAAACAAACTAAGGATGATATTGGCAAACATAGACTAAAAGATCCATTGACTAGAGGCCTAGTACCATTCTTACCTTACGTTGAAAGTATTTCTAACAAAATTTCTAAAATTTAAAAAATGTCAAAATATTCAAACCACCTTCCTTTAGATGTTAATAAGTTGAGAATGGTTGAAAGGTCTATAGAGGACCCTTTGGACCCGATCTTATGCAAGAGAGTCTACATTATTGAATGCTCTTGTGGAATCTTGTAGATTGGAGAAATGGAGAGGTCCATCAGGACTAAAATTAAAGAGCATGTTGTTGATATCCATCTCAAAAGAAAAGGAAAGTTAGCTCTTGTTGAGCACTCATACAAAACCATGCACATTATTTTCATTAAAGATGCTACAGTTGTTGTCATAGAAAATCATTTTCACAAGCATAAATTGAAAGAAGCCATTGAAATTAGTAAACATTCCTTTAATCTAAACAGAAAATCTATCATTAACAATTTGTAATTTAAGTTTTATTAAATAGGTTGTTCTATTTAATTTAATTATAATTGTTTTTCATTTTAATTAATTGAGGTTTTAAAAATTTAATTTTTTAAGTTTCAAATTAATCGTCACTGTCAGGTGCGAGCCTTCATCAAAATAAAGAAAAGGAATACATGTTTCAAAATTTAATGACTGCCTTCTTATTTAATACTTCTTATGACCATTATCTTTACCATATTTTATAATACACAATTATTTCTTTTTTAAAAATATTAATAACTTAACAATTCTTTATATAAAAATCCTTAAAATCCAACCTTATCTAAATTTTTAAAAATTTATAACAATAAAAAAATTATATTGAACTCAACCTCATCTAAATTTTAACATTTTTAACAATGTTTAAAATTTCATTGAATCCAACATCATCTTACTTTTAAAAAATTTAACAATGTCTGAAATTCTATTAAATCCAACCTCATCTAATTTTTAACATTTTTAATAATATCTAAAGTTCCATTAAATCCATCTTCATTTAATTTTTAATATTTTTAACAATATCTAAAATTCCATTGAATCCAACCTCGTCTAACTTTTAGCATTCTTATCAAAACACATGCATAACTATTGCACATTCATGCGAACTGGAAAAGGAAACAAAGAGAAGGAAAAAGGCCCTCTCGCATGGGTTATAACTTATCGTAACTAGGAAAGACGTGTCATGATAGAAAGTAGAGGTTTTAAAAAGGCATCATGTATAGTTTCTCACATAGATAAAGTGAATATTTTTTAACTCTTCTATGGATTGTGGGGGAGAAAACTTCAATTCTGAGCTAACAATTAATGTGCCTTCAAAACTCTAGCCATACCCACTTTTACATTTATGAACAGTGAACAGTATACAGTATGGAGAAAGGTTCACTTTCTTAATATGGGAGAATCAATTACATTATTATTATTTCGTCTTAGTTAAGGATTCAATTTTTGTAAGCAATCACTATAAATTCTCTCTCCTGCATAAACTTAGCCCGGAATAAGCAAGGTCCACTCCTTAATAATTTAAGGCTACCAAACTTATGAATGCGTTGACAGATATAAAGCACACATTTAACCAGGAATATATGTTGGTGCTCTAATGTTGTCATGGTCCACCAGATTGCAGCTGTCAAAGGAATGAAATGAAATCCAACTTTGTTACTAGTAAACGATTACTAATCAGTTATTGTGTAGCACACTTTAACTTGCATTTATTGTTGTCTGCCCATCACCATCATCAACTCATGTTCACTCCCCCAAAAAAATAATCTGTAAAGCTCTTTCATGGAATATACCCATTTCAGCAACAGCAATATATATTGCAAGACTGGGTAGCTACCCACAGTAGCTACCCACATGGCATAATCATATTGAGCAGAAAAAATCTACAAAAGTAGATCTTTGACTTACAATGTAGGATAGGCTGGAGGATAACAACTGATAAAGCTTTACAACCATTTTCATTGTTGATATCTACTCGGACAAAATCAACCTGATATTTTAAGTATTATCTTTTGTAACAGTGGATTATAGTACTGAAATGGCCTTGTTTGTCTAGTATGTACCACCGCTTCTGCAATAACAAAAAAGGCTGGTGGAAAAAGGTAGTACAAGACAGAGGCTCATCTGCCTTTTATTTAATATGCCACATCAATGAATCTACACCGTTGATGCACCAGGTATTTGCGCCAATTAAGGCACTTCGCCAACAGAAAATGCTATCCGGCTGGCCTGCTACTTGCATGATTTATGAAAGTGGGGCCATGAATTTCATGTGTAAGACCTGTGTATGTGGGATATTTCATAAGATGGTTGAATGATATTGACTGAGTCTTCAGTTGGGGAGGATTAATTCAATCAATGATTGATAGAAGGCCACTTAATTCTTTCATTTGATTTGAAACTTTGAAAAAGCATTAAAATGGTCAAATAATGGAATTGCATACCATGCCAAAAATTTAGTGTAGTTCGAAACTTCCAATCACATTTGAGATGATGTTACCATGGAGGTCATTAGGGTACTAATGTAATTTTATGGGCCAAATTTGGATCCTACTTTAAAATTAACTAATTAGAAAAAATTGAATTATATAAATATACAATTGAATTTTATAGATGTGGGTATCTTTAATATAATGGAATATAGCATGCTGAGTATACATAAAATTAAATTAGATCTTTTTTTTACCAAACTGTCATCATTAAAAAAATATAACACTCAAAAATCACTTCCTAATAAATGGTATAACAAACCATCCTTACCAATTAGATTGCATTCTTATTTTTACTTTGTTATTCCTAAGGATAACATTACTGGTCGCCCTTAACTGGGGGTATTCACCTAATAACATTCTAGAGAGAGCAAATATTATTTTTATGTGAAGTTTTAAGGGAACGTATGTATACGTAATTCAACTAAATAAAAAAATATTTTGTTTTGCAACGTTAGTTGGGTCGACACTCGATCCCAGGTTCGATTCTCCCTATTGTGAGAGGTGGCCTATCTACTTATAAATCTAAGTTAAAAAAAACATTAGTGGTTGTGATCCAGATGGTATAATGCTATTGAGAAGAAAAGGTATGTAAAATAATTCTTTGAGTTGGAAATTGCAATGTAGGACAGGAAGATAACACTTCTGAAAGCTCTCCAGGCAACTTCAAAGTACTTGGGACAAAATCAAACTAATCCTTGCAGTACCAGCATTTGGGAACAGTGGATTTAAATTAATTTCTAGTACTCATATGGGCCATGTTCTGCAATTACAAAAAGAGGCTCGTGGAAAAATAAAAAGGCCCATCTGTATGTTTTTTTACGCACCACCACAACTGTATAAAAAGAAAAGGCCATCTTTGCTCATAATGAATGAAGGTGGGACTGCGAATTTCATGTGTAAGATTATGTTTGCAAAATTAATGCAATCTTTAGTCTTCAGGTGAGCAAAATTATGTTTGCACAGGACGTTTGGTTGTTCATAGCCTTTTTAGAGGACAAAACGTTTTTTACTGTGCTGAACAAAAGTTTATATATATATGGGGACGGTCGAACCGAATATACGATTTGATCCTGACCATACTGTACTGTAAGCTTAGTTATGTGCCCATGTGAAGATATGACACTTGACTTCCCTAATTGTCCAGTGTGCCAGCTGGATATGGAACATATTGGCAGAATAAGATTTTGCTTCCGGAGGGTTGTGCCAGTTCGTTAAGGATCTTGCATCATTATAAGCTGCTCTATTTCTAACTACAAAACTTTGTTCTTAGAAATACAAGATCGAAAGGGTGTAGAATGTTCTACCTATCTTACTTCCGAGTTCTAAGATTTAGATTATTCTTGTAAAATATAAGTTTATTTTCTATAATAATTGTTTTATTTATTTTTTAATTAATATAATTTAAATAGTATAAAATCACTATGAATATAAATTATACAATTCTAAATGATAAAAGAGGAATTGATATTATATTTTAATTCTAGAATTGATAAGATAAAGAGGGAAGAGAAGTACTTAACTAATTTTATTGTATATTATTTATTGTTTGTATTGCAATCCTTTAAATAATTTTGTATTAGTTATGCAACTATTCAAATCAAGAAATAAGACCTCAAAACTTAACTAAATATTGTTAGCAAAGTTCATATCCTTGTGCCAATTGATATTGGCTTTTGTCTACTAGTATTGTCCTTGCTAATTTTGTTATTCTATTCCACATCAAACCATTGCACTTACACCTTAATTTTTTTTTTTGTGCTTTTGTTTGCCCTTCCTCTTATGCGTAGATCTTGATTTTGCCTCTCCTTACCTTGAAAATCTAACTTCACTTTCATTACAAGATTGACTTGGAAAGGGGGTTAAAACAAAGGGTTTGACAACTCCAACCACGTCCCACTAAATGATTAAGCATTGCCCATGTTTCAATATCCCAAATAGGGCTCAAACCACATGTAATCCTCCCCTTTAGATATGTGTGTTAACAATTATGATCATGTTAGAATGCAATGTATTGTTCGGCTTCCAACACTTGACAATATACAACTTTAACCTTGTGTTATAGGACTTGGCTTTAGGCCTACTCTTTTGAGGGGTTTACAAATATGTATATTTTGTTGGTAATGTCTCAAGAGAGTGACAATGGATTTTTAAAAAAAAATTGTCAAGTAGAGAGTGACATACTCGTGAATATCTAGTGCATTAATCATAGGTACAAAATTTGTTATTAGACATTTGATATCTAAATTTGTTATTAGACATTTTGCAATATCAATTTTGACACAATGTTACATACTTGGACTTGTGCATACACATTTGATTCCTATGCACACTTTTTTCTATGCATTACTCATCTATTGTCATGGCTGACCCAACTTTCACCATCGTTTGTGCAAGAATTCTTCATAATCTTATGCAAATAATTGCCATATTTCAAATTGCTATTTTATATTCTCTAGATAATGTCAATAATAGTGAGATGTTTGATGTTTGTCGCAGGGGTTTGACTTTGCCAACAATGTCCCATAACCTTTTGTTGCTACTTTTCAAATTAAAATGTCTCCATTTGATCAATCTAAACACATTGTAGATGTCAGTTGTTAGTGGGAGAAAATATTCAAGAGCCATATATAAATACCAATCAAGCATAGGGTCATACTCACTTGGCAATTACTTGGTCATTCACTCTTTAATTGAAAATAAACATAAGAAATCATTAACACTCCATTGACAAGTTATCACAAAGCATTCAAATCTAGAAATTATTCAAAGGAGCAACCCTAGAACTATGTGTAGTTGTCAAGTGTTGAAAGCTAAAGTATTACATTGAATTCTAGCATGACCATGATGATGCCTACACACACAGAGGTGGGAGAACTACAACAATATTAGAACATAGACAATGCTCAATCACTCAGCAAAGAGTAGATGAGAGTTCCCAATCCATCTTTCTAACCCATTTTTCCAATTCAATTTGATATCAAAAGTGATGCTAAGGTTTCAAGGTAAGGAGAATAAAAATCAATATCAATGCATCGGAATTAGGGGTAAAAACACAAGAAAAAAACATCTAAAGGTGCAGGAGCAATGATTTATGGTAGAATAGACAGACATGTTGTAATCAACTTGGCGGATGCTGATAAATAGAGTATATTACTAGTTATTGCAGGGGTTTGAGCTTTGTGGATAGTGTTTACATAAGTTTTGAAGTCTTATATCCCAATCCAAGCAACTACAAAACTAACTCAGAGTCATTTTAAGTATTATGACATAGTGAGTAATATAAATTAGAAAATCAATTAAGTGCTTCTAGTCTCCATTCTCTTATCAATTATATAAATAGTAAGTACAATATCATGTTCACCTTATTTGAAATTCATGTTTAATTTTATTATTTTTATTCAAAACAACAAAAGCCTAAATATATGCGAGGTGCTTGATGTAATTTTATAGGCCTACTTTGAATCCACATTTTTTTTAGTTGGGAACAATCAAATTACATATATATTGGCATGTTTCAATTAGATATAACTCAATACATCATGATGAGTACATGTACAATTAAATCAGAACCTTCTTGACTAAATTGTCATCATTAAAAGAATTCAATACTAAAAAATCATTCCGAAATCAACCTTAGAGCTATTAATTCAACCTTATGAATGGTATAACAGACTATCCTCCCCATTTAAACTACATCCTTATTTTTACTTTCTTATCCAATATGACCAGTGTGCAACTCATGAGATACATTTTGAACAGATTGTGTGTTTATGAAATATAGATAATTGTTTTTAAATTATGTAACCATAAGAAGTAAAATATGTAAAAAACAATGAAAATTATTACATTCATTTGATGTCAATTATATAAATAAAAAGTTTCATATCTGGATAAGATACGACCTATAAAAATTCAACGTTTTTTAGACTTCTCTTACCAATTAAAGGTCTAGAAAAGGCAACATTCAAAGAATTTTATCTTGTTCCATCAAGAGAGAAAAATGGTTTCTCATTCAAAGAAGTATACCTTGTTTAAAGCAAAATAATTGTAAGTGCCCCATTGTGACAGTGTGCAATTTATGATAGATCAGATCCTACGGATAGCATTAGCAGCCGCCCTTAATTGGGGAATTCTCCTAATAACATTCTCAGACAAATTTAAATGGAACATTATTTGGTTCTACGCTCGATCCCAGGTTCAATTCCCCATTATGGGAGGTAGTAATCTCTCCAGGAAATAATTTAATTTAATTTTTTTTTTACCTGGTTATGATCCACATAGTATAATAATACTGAAAATAAAAGATATATACAAATATTTCTGGGAATTGCAAATTGCAATGTAGGACGGGACGATAACAGTTCTGAAATCTCTACAGGCAGATTCAAAGTACTCGAACAAAATCCACCTAATCCTTAAGAGTACCAGCCTTAGAGAACAGTAGATTTAAAATAGTTTATGCTACTCATAGGCCATGTTGTGTACTGCCTGTTCTGCAATTACCAAAAAAGGTACCTCATTTGTAATTTTTTGTATACACTGGCATCATCCATATAAAAAGAAAAGGCCATCTTTGATGATAATGGATGAAGGTGGGACCGATAATTTCATGTGCAAGAGCTCTGTTCGACACTGAATGCAGTCTGTAGTCTTCAGTTAGAGAGTTGTGCAAAATTATGTTTGCACACTACACGACGTTTGGTGGTTTACAACTTTTCTAGACTGCTGAATAATTTTATGCCACTAAACTGTGGGTGTGTTTCAACATTTAATCCATTTGTATATTTAACACTTTTGCATGTATATGTGTTAAAATTGTAAATGATTAAATATTGTATATTTAACATTTTTACGCATACATGTGTTAAAGTGTATATAGTCAAACCGAATATACTATTTGGTTATGAATACACTGCAAATTTAGTGTTGTAATCTAATGAGAAGATATGACTATTGAATTTTCTCATCATCATTCACATGATATGTATCTTTAAGGAGTTCTCTCAATAATGCAGTAAATTAGAAGTAATTTGTGAATGTTTGGAGCTTATATGATTAATGGATATATCAATTTTTCCAATAAGTGAATGGAAAAGGATGGGGGACCAAAAAGTCACAGCTTACAAACTAAAAATGTGTTTGTTGGTTTACAGCTATTCTAAGAAATTTATTGAATTCTATGATTTCTTTCAGAGTTAACTCACAAAAAGACATGAGAAACAACAAACACCTAAAAGCAAATTTAGAATTTTTCACTAATGATAGTGGTTTTGAAATCCATAAGTGAATTATTTATCAACCCTTAGAACCACATACTGCCACACATCAAAGGGTGTAGCTTGAAAGGCAAAAGAGGTGCCTAGAAACTTAAAATGTTCCCTAAGATTGATCCAATTCCATTTGTATAAAAGTAACAAAGCAGGGAAGGGGGAGAATGACTATCTATAATATCGGGTTTTTCTCGTACATTTTAACCTATTTTTAGGATAGTGGGAACCCCACATGAGTCTCTATTTGGTCTACTAAAACTAAAAAATATCTCAATTCTTATTTAGAAGGTATTTATTAATGTATTGGAAGTATTTGTCACATGTTATCTAACCTTGCCTCAAAAAATAAGACTTGCTTGTCCCTTGGTTAAACTTGTAATGATATAAGGCTATCCTAAATATAACATTATTGTACAATATATGTTATTGATCTTATGTATCATAAGATCTTATTTATTGGCTTTATATATTTTAATGTTTCTTCATTTCAAATTGAACATGAATACAATTTCCGCTTGCATCAAATATTGATTCTTGTTATTTTATTTAATGCTTAGCCTAACATTAGTATCATAGCATGACAAGGTTTCATTGATCATTCTTCTTCCTTCATTCTCCATTGTCCATTCAACCAACCAATCATATTCTTTCAAACTCAAATTTCTAACACTTGTGTTATGTAGTACCTATTCAAGACATATTTTTTTAAATTCATTTAAGAGTTGAATAAAGGTGTTTCACTTTTGTGTAGGAATTACTTGCTATTGTGGCACAATTTCAGTTATTTTGGAACCTAACTTCACCTGGTAGAATTTGTTTTAAGGCGTTTGGTTTTTTTTTTTTTGGTTTTTTGTTTTTTAGGATTGTCTATAAGAATTTAAAGCTTTTTAAAACATATAATTTCCTTTTGGATAGAGGATACTCCCACAAGGGAATAATAGAAAAATTTAGTTCATTTTTTTTATAAAAAAACTTATCAAAGTAAATTATGTTAAATTGTAAAATAAATCATTTTTTAAAAATTAAATTAAATTTTGAGAACAAATTAAATTGTGCAAACATGAAATAATAAAAATGTAATGTTTAGTATCAACATTGTTTTTGGGTCACATTTACAATTCAAGTCATTGTGACTAAACTATTACATTTATACCCTGATAAAGTTGTAACAACGATGTTCATGTGTTTGCCCCTATAAATTTTGAGGGAGAAATAAGGAAAAAACACTTTTTTTTATTCCCTCTGTTACCCATTTGCTATAACAACCCTAATAGGTTTTATCATGTAATATTACAATAATTTTTTTAATAAAATAAAATACACATATTCAAAAAATAGATTTCATCATGACCAACCTAAATAGTGATCTTTAACTAATCGTATTAATTTAATTAACTAAAAATGTCATAGCTAATCTACTTAGCTAAGGATCACTATGAGCAGATATGCCAATCATGAACAATACTGAATAACCATAAATATTGCATTTAATCATAAATGAAATAGTACAAATTCAACGATGGTTGATACAACATTAAAACCACTATTGTAGAATTATAATGTATAAATGTAACATTTTTTAGCAATACATAATAAATCACAAAAAAAAAAAAAAAAAAAAATGATACAAAGCTTTACAGAACAGAGTCTCCACGACTTAAGTATCAATCTATATTTTCAAGTGTAGTTTTAAGTATAATAATCCAACTAGGAGGGAGAGCATCATCCAAGAATTTTTTCACATCAACCATGGATCATAGACCTCCCACACTATCTCCCAAACAAAGGGATGACCCTCCCCTCATGGATAGGTAGATAATGACAATGCAATAATCTAAAGTAACAAACTAGAATCTGTGTGTTGAAGATATCTAATACATAATGTGTATAATAAAAAAATATGTTCTAACTTTGGCACAAATATGAAGATATATCAACATATAGAATGACAATGTTTAAACAAAACATTATTTTGGCCAAAGTTTTTAATAATAAATGATCTCTAGGATCAGTCAAATTCATATACACCACTTGATCGGATTATACCTCATCTTACATTGATGGTGATAATTAAGCTATTGAAATCCATCCACTATTTATTTAGTGTCATGAATGTAAGATTCAATTAATATATAATAATATAAAAACTAATAGATTCAAATAGAATATTTTCTATTAACAAATAAAATATGCTAAGAATAGAAATATCATTTTCATTCATTTAGTTCATCAAATGAAATCAATGAATCTATGATTCTCTAATTTATTATAGAATAATAAATAGAATCAAAATATAATTTTCAATAGAATCTTGCCATCTGGGTAAGAATCATATTTAGACTACCAGTTACATAATATCACTATGTAACTATAAAATTTATTATCTCAACTTTTATTCATTTAAATTTAGTTTAAATCTTGTTCCTATTTTCCAAATATAACAAAAAAAATCCAATCTTTTATCATTTCTAAAAGATCTACAATTTAGCAATTAAATTCCAGAACTTAAAATTTCAGCTAAACATCCAACATTTAAAAAATATCCTAAATCTTTATGTTAAATACTGCACACAATATACAGAGTAACAAACATCTCAATATGGATTAATGTTTAATATTTCTATAATAAAATCCCTAAACACCTATACATTCCATACATTTATACTTCAAAACATACAGTATAAGATTTAAGAACTTATTCATTATAAACTCGAGGTGTACATAAGTTATTTAACACTTATTATGTATATCTAACAGAACACACATAACATGTATAACTTAAATATATTGATCCATCAATTCATGCTTTAGGAGTTCTACTAAAACATAATGCACCAACTATTACTTATACAAGATTAAAAACTTGAATGCTATCCTAATCTAGTTTTTATTCATTCTTTTAAAATCGAATGACATAACTGATTTACAATTTAATCTACTTGGTTCATGCTTAGTCTATAATTTGTCCAAGAATCGAGTATTCTATGTTAACCTCAATGATAATTTTTTTTATAAATCCAATGCAAAATCCCAATCAAACAAATGTTCAACACAATCAAAAGTTTATCAACATAGCTCAAACATATTGACATTCAACACAGTCAAATAAAGTAAGTATTAATTATTGAATAACAATCATTTGACATAATTGAATTTATACAAATATAAAATCATTCCACAATATATCACGGTCTATGTCATTTTGGTATAAGCCTACTCATTCTACAAATTGACTCAGTCAATTATTGTATAAATTTCAAACTTATTTCATAGTTTGACATAGTTATTTAATATGAAATCAAATGGAGTTTTTATTATATTTCAACACAGTCATTTAATATGAAATCAAACCTAGTTGTTTTTAACTCTTTTCAATGTAAACCAAAATCATAACCCAATGAATATAGTCACTATATATATTTATAATCACATAAATGTACTCATAGGACCATTTACCCTATTGACTATATACAATAATTCTTATAATAACTAGTTGATCTTATAACAAAACAACCCTAAGTTGACTCACAATTATTATAAATGTTATTTCTAGTTGTACTATAATTTATAGTCATATATATAAATGTTTATATATATATACTATTATATAGACTGATGTGTATATATACCCTAGGTCGTTAAGGCCCTATAGGGTGTATATACACACCCTTGCCTATATATATATATATATATATATATATATATATATATATATATATATATATATATATATATATATATATATATATATATATATATATATATAAACTTCTAAACTAATAATATAAATAACCCCATTTTCATTTTTGTATAGTCAAATAAAATTATATATATGGTATAACCATTTTTTTAAATTAACTATATATATCCTAACCAAAATGTCATAACAAATTAATGAAACTTGCAATCATTTTTGAATTGATAAAGGGTTAAATGTAGATTCTTCACAATGATGAATTTAAACAAGCCAAACACTTATAGACCTACCTTTTACCCTTTGGTATTAGGGTTTGGATGTAGCGTTCCATGGAGTTTGAGCCTTCCACAGGGCCCTACATATAAACCCTTATTTATTTTTTATAATTCATTTCAAACGAATGAAAACACATTATCCTATCAATTCATTTCAATTTATATCCAACACTAACAATAATTCAAGTACAAAACTGACTTGAATATTCTGTCGAGTAAGCCAAACTTTCCAAGCTTTAAATTATTTAACTTTTTTCTCTTTGTTTGTAACTTTTTGTATGTCTCTATCCAATCCCAAACACTTTTTTTTATTTTCTTTTTATTTCTCTCCATCACCTTCATTTCCTCTAATTTATCCTCCATTCCCATCAAGTAAAACTAACTGATAAAATACATGCTCAATTTCTTTTACAAAATTCTATAGTCCACCACCATGCATCTATAGCCAACTCCCATGCTTATTGCCAAATGATGGTTAACTCAAAGTCAATGGATGATTAGAAACCCTAATTATCCCAAGACTTTTAAAGAATTCCATATAATCATTTTATATTAGTAAAACTAACTGATAAAATACATGCTCAATTTCTTTTACAAAATTCTATAGTCCACCACCATGCATCTATAGCCAACTCCCATTCTTATTGCCAAATTATGGTTAACTCAAAGTCAATGGATGATTAGAAACCCTAATTATCCCAAGACTTTTAAATAATTCCATATAATCATTTTATATTCCTTATAAAATTCACATATCATTGACTTAAAACACAATCATCGACTTCCCAAAATTGCAAAATTAAACCAAGTCACATATTCCCCAAGTTTATTCCAAGCAATGACTATCTTAGTTGATAACCATTATATTTCCATGCAATGTCTGTCAATCAAATAATGATTATATTGCATGATAGTAATCTTAGGTATTATAAGACTATAGTTCCATGTTCCTATGCTATCCACTAACATATATAGAAAATATAATGATTTTCTAAAATCATTTAACAATTAAAACAATGTATTTGTACATAATGAAAATAAAACCTTAGGTCAAACAGTTAATTGAATACAAAGATATTTAAAAATAATGTTATTTATATCTTATGACATATAAATTTAACATATAATAATAATAATAATAATAATAATAATAATTATTCATATCTTAAAAATTAAATAACATTAGTAAAACCCATTTGAAACATCATGTTGTTATACTATGCATCCATAACTAACAAGGCAACAAGCTAAGTAAAACATAATTGAATTCACTCATTCAGTCAAACAAATGATTTATATAAGATAAACTAGTATGAACACATAAGTAGTAAAATCACTTGAACAATCAACATGATCATCATTAGCAATCAAGATTATACCAGAAAGCATAATAATAATGACCTAAAAGAAAAGTAAACAAAATATGTTATGTTATATAATCAAATTATTAATTATGAAAACTTATATATTAAGTGGTCTATGCAAGGGTTTCTAAATTTATTCTCTGTCATCCCCCAACGTCTCTATCTAAACCACCCTCTTCGATGATACTCTCCCTCCATCACACTCTGAGAGAAGAATTTGTTATTCATCCACCTCACAACAATGAAGGTAGTTAGCCTAAAACATCATTATATCCATAACATGATTCTATATAACTTATCAAATATGATCACAATGTAAGAATATAAAATTATTGCTAACTCATAGTAAATAAATCATGTAAATTAAGCAACACAACTATCACATAATTAGTTTATGTCATTAAGATTAATTAAATATTAGTTAACCAACTAATCAACCATAATAATCCACATATCAAATAGGTTATTTAAATTAGAAATAAATATAGATGTGACATCCTTCCCCCCTAAAGTTGGTCATTATCCCAATGACACTTATTCAAACATAAATCATGAATTCAAAACATTATTCAACAAAAAATACTATAATATGTAACAACAAATCAAGTAAATAAATGTAGAAATATCTTATAAAACTAATCATAGTCCTCCCAAGTGGTACTATCATTAGAATATTGGTCCCACTGCACTTTTAAATATGACACTTATCTATTATGAAAATAGAGTTTGTGAATGTCAATTAATCTGATTGGTTCTACCATGACCATCCTAGGGTCCAGAACTTGTAAAGCATTCCAATCCAACACATGTGAAGGATCAATAATGTAATTTTAAAGATAAGGCACATGTAAGACATTATAAAAAATAGATATAGATGGTAGTAATGAAAGCCTATATGCTATAAGGTTGACTACTTCAAAAACCTCGAAGGGTCTCACATATCTCAGTGAAATTTTTACCGACTTCTTGAATTTAATCAAGATTTTATGTGGCTTGACCCATAACAATAATTTATAAATTTTCTATTTATTATTGGCCTCGACCAACCTCTACCTGATTGTCCTTACTTTTCCATTTTTGAAATCATCTCAGATCTAAAGACTAACCTGTCTTCTAACTTATCCCAACTGATTGGTGTTCTACAACTCCTTCCATACAATGCCTCAAATGGATCCATCTTCAATGTTGATTAGTATTATTTATGGTAAGCAAACTCAACTAATGGAAGGTACTCATCCTACTTGTATTGTTGATCCATGAAATACATATGAAGGAGATCTTCTAAAATATGATTAACTTGATATGTTTATCCATTAGTTTGTGGGTGATATGCAACACTAAAGTTCAACTACATATTCAAATCTAAATTTAGAGTCACCCAAAACCTAAAACTCACCCTTGAATCTCAATCCAAATTTATCTTATCTGGAAAAGTATGAAATCAATAAACTTCCTTCATAAATCTCTTCACAAGCATAGGTGCATCATCTAAAAAGTTGCCTAGTATGAAGTGAGTTACCATGGTTAGTTTATTAACTAATACCAATATCTTGTCATAATTTTTATATGATAATGACAAACCTTGGATGAAAGCCATACTAATCACCTTCCACCTGCACTCTGGTATGTCATGTGGATATATAAATCTAGTCAAATGCATATGTTCAATGTTCATACACTGACATTCAAAAAAATGGGAAATAAAATATGTTGCATCTATCTTGATTCCTTTCCAAAAATAGAGTGGTCTAATCTCATACATGAGCTTGGTTACTCCTAGATGTTTTGAATATGGGTTATTTTTCAATTCCTTTAACATTGTGCTTCTCAGATTTTCGGTATCAAGAACATGCATCCTACCATTATACTTAAAATACCATCATTCTATATTTTTAATCCCTTATACTTAATATTTTGAGAATTATTAGACAATGATTTTATGACATGATCGTATAATCCATCTCTTGGCAAGAATTTGATCACTTAATCTTTGAAATTACTCCTGATAGTAGACACAACTATTATGTACCTATTGACCAAATTTGAATTCTATTCAAATTGGGTTAGACCCTACTATTTTGAACTTTTGAATAAGGTTTCATGTGTCCTATGGGGTCTATTATTTTCCTATATGTCTCACTTGTCCTTCCCCTAGTCCTTGTTGAAGCCCATCCTCCTTGTACTAGTCTAGTCAAATGAAGTCAAAGTTGGTCAACCAAGGTCAAACATAGTCAAAGGTTAATATTGTGTTATAAATATTATAATATTGTAATTTAGGTTTCCTAAGGCATTTATAATTCATATCTTTGTCCTTTACCATGCTTTATATGCAGAATGTACCTTTTGGCCATTTTTTTAGCATAATAAATGACTTGTATGGACTTCCAAGGAGGAAAATTTGTCACAAAGAGAATTTTCAATGTGGAGAAGGTCATGATATGTTATTATATATCATATTTTAGTTAAATAATCAGTTATGTACGGCAAAAGGTAGTTTTTCCTTGTTTTTAGGCACTTATATGGATTTGTGAAACTCACCTTCAACTAAAAACATGGGTGGAGTGCCTCTTCATCTCCAAACACTATTTTAAAAGATTATTTTTCAAGGATTATGTCAAAAGGTTTAGTTTTACTCTTGTTTCTCCCATTTTCTCTTTGCAAGTGAAGAAAGGCCATTTTAAAGTGCTTGGTGTGGACCGTATAGATGGAGTTGGGAAGAATGGTCTTGGTGGGTGAAAGGTATCTAATTATACTTCATTTTCATGAAAATATTTATTATATTAATATATTATCCTTTATTAACAATTCCTAACACTCCAAGTAGATTTTTATGCACTTCAATCCATGAGGGGGTCACTGTTTACACTTGTTTCATATTTCCTTGCTTTGGTTTGATGGGTTTGTTTATTCTAGGTTTTTATCCATGATTTCAAAGACATTCCATGGTTCTCTTTTTTTTGTAAAGCTCAAATTCCTAAGTAAGCCTCTTCTAGGCTTGTGTATGCTTGCAACTATTTTTTTTCACACTTGCAACTATCTCAGGCACCATGGAGGTTTTCACATTATAATGGAGGTATGGGATGTTCCTTCAGATGTTTAAATCTATGATTATTCATATACAGGTGTTGGATAAAGTTCTATATCCATAAAATGACAAAATAATACTGTACAAAGCTATGTTTCCCATCACTGCCAGCCCTCACAGAGATATCTTCACCTAAAGGTGCCATTGAAAGTGTTGTAAAATGGTTTTCTAGGTGTTCTTGATTGGATTCATGTACTTCAGGGATTGAATTTTGCACTTGAAGTGGATGTAGGGTCTTAACCTTGCATTTTCACATGCTTTCATGTTTTGCTTGCATATTACATTCACATGCACATCTACAGGTGACAAAAATATATAGTAACAAGGGTTTATAAGTGGAAATAAATGTTTAAGACCTTGTTTATGGACATGGTGAGTTGAAATACATCATAACAAACCTCTTATAATGAATGGGTTGATAATAAAGAAGGTATAATTTTAAAAGGGAGTCAAAGATTGTTTGATATTTTTTGTCCTTAAAAAGACCAAATAGAAGCCCAAGGGGTTTTTGAGATACCTCATACTTTGCTTGGGAAGAAAACCACTGTACCCAATTATGCTCATTTTCTATCCCTTGGTATAGAAATGGATTGTGCAAAGTTTGAGGGAGTAGATAAAATTGTAAGATAAAATTTTAGAGGTCTAAATAGACCCTAAAATGCACTAAAATGTTTCAATGACACCTAATGACCTGTGGGTGCAAATGGATTTTTGGTTCCATAGTATGCAGTTTTGAGTAGGAATCTCATCAAAACATGATGGAAGATCATATGGAGTGACTTAAATGAACCAAGGTCACAAAAAATAAGGTAGATACATCCACTTTAACCCTCATTCTTGGAAATGACCACCTACAACTATCCAATAGGACTGAGATTCTAATAATCCCTTCACTCATACCACTTCTTAAGGATCGTATCCATGCTCAAATGACTTGGATGATAAACAAGATTTGTATATTAGCTCAAGAGATTATAAGGAATAAGGTATGGATGTTTTGAGACCTCACAAATCTTACTCCCTATTTGTACATAGGAAAAAATGGTCATCTACATGCAGGACAAGTGATCTTAGTCAATTTAGGGAATGAGAGGAGAAAGACCTTAAGCAAGGTTTAGTAGCCATTCAGCTTGAACTTGTGAATTTATACCATTAATTCAAGGTTATGGTAGGTATGAATTATCCATACATGTCATAAAAAAAATAAAAAAAATCCATAAAACCTCCAAACATAGTCAAAAGAGAAACTGTCTCAGTTAGGGTTTTTGCAGGCAGTCTTGTGTTTGCAAGAGCATAGTCATTACTCAAGAGGTAAAATTGTTGGAAATACTTTTTTAAGGTATACTATGTGGTATTTGATCTTTTATAAGTCTTTTACATGATCATAGGACATGGAAAGAGTCTCCATTTTTGATAAAACACAGTCCCATACCCTGCCTACCTTCACAAGCTGCTTTGTTTAAAGTCTACTTGGGGAATTTGAGAGTTTGGTGATCAAATCTTAGAGTTTTAGGTTTAAAATTGATAAATAGTACACTTGGAGGTTAAATAATATTATCTAATGTTCATATTGTCAAGATAGATAGGGTAAATGCACCCTATTTTGTCTCAGATAGGGGGCACTTTTCCCTTTACATAAACCCTTATTTTTTGCTAAAAGGATAAAGGCGTGGACCAAAATAAAGGGGAAGATCAAATGAAGGTTGGATAAGCTGGAGTACACCTAATAAAACCTTAAAAAACTTACTATAAGTTTTGAGGGTAAACAAGGTACCCTATACTATAGAAGTTACAGTCATGTGTGAGGGAAACCCTTAGGCCTAGAAGCCAAGTTGAGGATCATATGAATTTTCAACCTTGTCAAAGATTTACACTTGGATAATTCATGATTTTAGAGGTATATTGGAGGTTTTTAAACCATAAAATTTAAGGGGAATCCATTTGTGAGTCATATTGAGTCCAAGTTACAAGCAGATCCTTTAGATAAGGCCTAGGCCTAGTTCTGAGATAAGGTTACTCTTCATTTCTAGCTCTAAGGGAGATATTCTAGTGATGGTAACATATTTATTTGATGTATTTAGAGGTTATTAAGCTTTTATTATGTATAAAATGTATCATATTGATCATTTTTGGACCCAACACCATCACAGGGTATGAAAATTGAAGGGGTAAAATCGAGAGGTCAACTCCAAATGCTCACACCTACTTGAAGACAATGCATGGGATTCCAAGAAGTTACAAGAGGATGAAGGAGGTCCCAATAAAAAAAATTGGGTTGTTATTTTATAGGTATAAAGTTATAGATTTATGAATAATCCCTTAAGGGCTAATGCACTCAAAACCCTCCCAAAGCCTGTATTATGACCTGATGGAAGAAATGAGGCTTAAAGTGCATCCAAATGGACAAGTTTGAACCTAAGAGTTAAGTAAAAGTTACTAATAACCTCATGAGGTTTAGATCCATGGAATTAGGTTGTATGAAATCTATATAGATTAGGAAAAAAGTATGTTCCTTTGACAAATTATTATGTTTTGCAGGTCTTGAAGATGATCATGGGATACCAATCACTTGGGAGGGTATCTAGGGACTTTAACCAACTCCCTATGCCATTTTCAGAGCTTAGAAATGCTCACAAGTATCCCTAATAGGCCCCCTCACTTTATCTAGTCTCTAAAGTGACATAGTAAAAAGAGTGGTAAAATAAACTTTTTAATATGTGTTTGATGGAACCAAGTGTATGAAGTGTCCTACCATGTGTCATAAGACCCCTAGTATGGATCATTTAGAAAGGATAAAGAGATTCTAGTGTAAATTATCAATACAATCCTATTGGAGAGTGATCATGGTTACAAATGATGATTATTCTTGTGTAAGAGAATATACATGATTAGGAAAACTTCTAATGTAGGTGGAGGCCTCTTTGTAACTTCCTCTCCTCAGTGCACATGATACACGTGTCCCTAATCTATTTTGGAATGCTCAAGGAAGCCCATGATGAACGTAGTTTCCAAGGGAGAGTGATTAAAGAGTTTCAACACCACATGTGAGGAAGGTGCTTAGTTTGGTATGGACACATGTTCACATCAGTTTCTTGATCTCTCTTCCACCTCACTTCCATTCATTGTAACTGATTTTCATCTTTTGACACTTGTCCTTATGCCTCTTGAACTTGTCTTTTCTCTCTCTTCTTCCAAGTTTTATAAATGCAAGCCATTTTAGCTATTTAAAAGAGACCACACCTAGTATGGTGAAGCCCTACTGGTTTGATATTGTACTTTTCATTTGAAATAAGATATGTAATCTAGTTTTGATCCTACAAACTATCTTTTCTAAATGTGTGAAGAGATGTATAATAAAAAATCAAGTGATTGATATCAATCCTTTCTTCCTCTCAATCCTTCCATGTCTGATGTAAGTTGTTTCATTCTAAAAAGTCACATGAACTGTTGTTAAGTGTATGAGTCTATTTTTCAAGTGAAAAAGTAGCCTTAGTATCCAAAACTAATCTTTGGTTAACTCACCTTGAGTAGTCTTTCATATATTCCACCTTCATATTTTAAATTCTAATGTTAGAGTGCTTTGGGAGGTAGAAGCTAGTTTTGTGAGTCTTGTCTCTGAGTGTATTTGTATGATAATCTTGTGGAGATATTCATGGTGTATCACCCCCTTAGAATAGTTTACTTTCATGTAACTCCTATCCCTTTTCACACAAGCAAGTATTAAATTAGGTGAAAAGTACATAAATATATATATATATATATACAAAGCTATCCCTTTCAATCCTAGAGGTATTCTTCCACCATAGGTGCCCCACACACCTGGAAGTAGTTCAATGTTTCCTAAATCTAGAAGAGGCTTGAACACCCTTTTCTAGGGTACAAGATTTGGGGACAATAGTTCTGACACACTGGATGGGCCTATTGAATTCAAGTGAAGGGATTCTCGGTGCTATTGTTTAACTCATCATCCTCTAAAAGTAATCAAAGAACCAATGGTGACTCTAAATGATTTCAACTAGTGTAAGCAGTCCTTGTGCTTCAAAACATCAATTCCTAGTATGTACACTTCATCCTCCAATCAGCATCTACCTCCCTATCAATATGTTTCTACTTTTGGTGTTCATGGCTTCTTCACAAGATTCCCTCAAGAGACCATTTCATGAAGGTCCATATTAACCTTTCTACCCTCCTCTAACATCAACTCACTCCTATTACCAACCTGTTGTTCCTAATGATCAATTTGAGCAAGATGAGAATGAGTTGAACCTATATTTGGAGGGTTTGAAAAGTGAATTGAGGGAGTTTAAAGAACTTTTGAAAAAGTAGCAAGCAATGAAACATCAATCTCATGTTCCTCAACAAGTCAAGGAAGTTTTTCCTTCTCCTTTCATTTACACCATGATCATTGATAATGTCTTGATTCATAATTGTGCCTTTAGTACTGTTGCAAGTCATTATTTTATTCCTAAGGAAATAGCTGATGAGTTGAACATATAGTATGATTTTGATCATAGAGTTGAATTACAAATAGAAGGAAGAGATGTAAATACTCTTGGTATTGCAAGAAACATAAAGGTTTCTTTTGATTTTCCTACTTATCCTAATGTTAGAATCTCAAAAGATATAATAGTTGTAGATGTGAAACCATACTTTGATATATTCTTAACTAATGAATTTATGGCTAAGATTGAGGGAAGAGTGTCCAATGATATGTCTCAATTTATCTTCAAGTTTAAGCCTAGTTAGAAAGGTCAAATTGAGTCAAAGCCATGTAACAAGTTTCATTTGCAGCACCTCCCTCTAAGAAAACCAAACATTGATCATTCTCATTCTTCTACTCTTAAGTCTCCTCCCAAGATTACTAATCCTACTCAAGAGCTTTAAATATATTCATATTAAAATCCATATTGGACCAAGAACCCAAACTATGTCATGACTAACCTTGAGAGGAAAGAAGGTCATATGCCTAAGTAGATTATGAAAAAGGAGGATTGTGTTGGGAGAAATTCAAAAGATCCTATAAGTTTTTCTAATTCTCCATCTACCCTTCATGATAGAGCTTCTCATAAATTACAAGACATACCAAAGGTTGATGAGGTACTTGAAGAATTGCCATCTGGTACTTCTTCTCTATTACTTTCACAACTTGAGAATCAATTAATTACTCCTAAGACTCTTTAAGAGTTGGAGGATGATGATGGCATAGATGAGTTCCTTGAACATATTGAAGATGATAACTCAATCAGATATGATGAAGGGATTGTCATTGGCACACCTCTTCACCCTAGTGGATCAATTTTTGAGTTTAAGGAGCTGATGACATGGAGTAACAAATAGAGGTTTTGGGAGAAGAAGACACTTCAGCTGTAAGACAAGAAGAAGTAGACCTTGAGTGGATTGATGAATTTCCATGCTTCATTGAAGATGATGATGATGATCAACTTAAAACACAAGATAAAGAAGAGGTACTTGTTAGCCAACATGATGTTCCACAAGAAATTGGTAAGAATGTTGATGAACTTCAAGTCTTTTCTATTGATCATGAAGAGTTGGAATTTTGGGATGACCTTTAGAAATTTTACTTGAGCATGAATGATGTATCTTTACTTAATGAAGATCTTGAGAATTTTTTTTTATAATATGTTGCAGTTGAACCTATTAAAATTCATGAAGCACCACAACAAGAAGACAAAGTCATATGGCAATCCTATTTGCACATGATTGAAGAGTCTAAAGAGTAAGGTAAACATGGTTCATATAAATAAAATAAAATGCATAAAATAGATGAAGAATAAAAGGTACCAAAATAGGTAGTAAGTTTTGAATAACCTCTCCCATGCACTCAGCTTCTAGGACCACCAAAGTCTGATGGAGACCTTACTTCTCAAAATGAGTATAGTCTTGATGATGGAAAGCCACTTGTAGTAGAAGTTGAGGTTGAGTGTGAGGTTCAAAATGAGTCCAAAATCAATGAAAAATGAATTAAAATAAGGGCTATAATTTCCATTCAAACTAATCAAGAGGAGTCTATTTCCATTGAACACATGCTTTTAGTTGTAGAACCGGATGAAACTAATGCAAGTACCATGGGAAGTGAAAAAGGCATTGAAAAAACAAGAATAAGTCCTTAATTACATATTGCACATCCTTCTAGTTCACTTCAAGAAGATGGTATAAAAAAATTTCCTTTAATATAGGAGGATTAGTTCTTTATTTTTACTTTGTACATATTAGAGTGTGTTTGTCTCAGTTTGTCTTGTATTTCCTAAGTACTTCATAGCACAAGTGTGTTTCCTTCCTTTTGTTTGGTGTATGTCTTTAATTTTTCATGTGTGGGTCAACCATCTTGTTTTCCTTAATTCAAAGGTATTTTAAAGTCAATTTGAGTGCCCATATACATGACTCCATGACCAATGGAAGGGCTAGGCAATTGGTCTTAGGCATAGCTGGCATACCACCCTTAAGAATCACCAAGAATGTTGACCAAATTTGAATTATAGTCAAATTGGCTCAACAAATAATATTTTTAACTTTTTAATAAGGTTTCATGTATCCTATGGGGTCTATTTTTGTCCTATATGTCTCACGTGTCCTTCCCTTAGTCCTTGTTGAAGCCCATCCTCTTTGTACTAGTCTTGTCAAATGAAGTCAAAGTTAGTCAACTAAGGTAAAACA
Organism: Torreya grandis; assembly: GCA_037957365.1. Classification (NCBI taxonomy): domain Eukaryota; kingdom Viridiplantae; phylum Streptophyta; class Pinopsida; order Cupressales; family Taxaceae; genus Torreya; species Torreya grandis. The sequence goes on from JARHVA010000449.1 coordinate 3,597,783, forward strand.
TAATAAAAGGTTAAAATTATGTTATAAATATTATAATATGCTTGTTTATGTGTCCTAAGGCATTTATAATTCATATATTTGTCCTTTACCATGCTTTATATGCAAAATATGTCTTTTGTCCATTTTTCTAGCATGATAAATGACTTGTACAGAATTATAAGAAGGAAAGTTTATCACCAAAAAAATTTTCAATGTGGAGAAGTTTAATGGATGTCAAGATATATCATATTTAAGTTAAACAATTAGTTATGTATATCAAAAGGTAGTTTCTCCTTATTTTAGGCCCTTTTGGGAACTTGTATGGACTTGTGGAACTCACCTTCAGCTAAAAATGTGGGTGGAGTGCTTATTAACCTCCCCACACTCTTTTACATGATTTGTTTTTCAAGGATTATGTCAAAAGGTTCAGTTTTACTCCTATTTCTTCCATTTTCTCTTTGCAAGCCAAGAAAGGCCATTTTCAAGTGTGTGGTGTGGACCGTACAGGTGGATTTGGGAAGAATGGTCTTGGTGGGTGAAAGGTATCTAAGTATAATTCATTTTAATGTAAATATTTATTATATTAATATATTCTCCTTTATGAACAATTGATAACAATCCAAGTAGCTTTTTATGTACTTCAATCCATGAGGGGGTCACTGTTTGCACTTGTTTCAGATTTCCTTGCTTTGGTTTTATGGGTTTGTTTGGTCTAGGTGTTTATCCATGAGTTACAAGACATTACATGGTTCTCTTAGTTTTGTAAATATCAAATTCCTAAGGAAGCCTCTTCTAGGCTTATGTATGTTTGCAATTGCTCTTTTTCACACTTGCAGTTGTCTCAGGCACCATAAAGGAGGTTTTCACATTAGAATGGAGGCATGGGACATTAATTTAGATGGTTTAATCTATGAAAATTCATATATATGTGTTGGATCATGTTTTGGATCCATAAAATGATAAAACAATGCTCTACAAAGTTATGTTTCCCATCAATGTCAGCCCTCATAGAGATATCTTCACTTATAGATGCCATTGAAGGTGTTGTGAAATGGATTTTTAGGTGTTCTTGATTGGATTCATTCATTTGAGCGATTGAATTTTGCACTTGAAGTGGATGGAGGGTCTTACCCTTGCATTTTCACACTCTTTCATGTTTTGCTTGCATATTATAGTCACATGCACATCTATAGGTGATAAAAATAGAGTAGCAAGGCTTTTCTACGTGTGAAATAAGTGTTTAAGACCTTACATAAGGCCATGGTGAGTTAAAATACATCATAAAAAAACTCTTAGAATGAATGGGTTGATAATAAATAAGGTAGAACTTTAAAAGGGAGTCAAAGATTGTTTGAGACTTGTTTTCCTTAAAAAGACCAAACAAAGGCCCAAGGGGTTTTTGAGATACCTCATTCTTTGTTTGGGAAGAAAACCATAGTACCCAATTGTGATCATTTTCTATCCCTTGGTATATACATGGATTGTGAAAATTTTGAGGGAGTAGAGACAATTTTAAGATTATATTTTAGAGGTCTAAATAGACCCTAAAACACACTAAAATATTTCAATAACACTTACTAACCTGTGGGTGCAAATGGCTTTTTGGTTCGATAGTATGCAATTTTGAGTAGGAGTCCCATCAAAATAGGATGGAAAATCATATGGAGTGACTAAAATTAACCAAGGTCACAAAAAATAAGGTATATACATCCACTTGAATCCTCATGCTTGGAAATGACCACCTACAGCTATCCAAAAGGACTGAGATTCTAATAAGCCCTTCACTCATACCACTTCCTAAGGTATGTCTCCATGCTCAAATGACTTGGATGATGAAAAATAAATGTATATAATCTCAATATATCATAAGGAATAAGGGATGGATGTTTTGATACCTCCCCAAGCTTACTCTATTTTCATACATAGAACAAAATGGTCATCTACATGCAAGACAAGTTGTCTCAATCAATTTAGGGAATGAGAGGAGAAGGACCTTAAGTGAGGTTTAGTAGTCAATAAATTTTAAATTGTGAATATCTTATATTATTTAAAGGTTATGGGAGGTATGAATGATACATACATGTCATATACAATCTCAAAATAATCCATAAAACCTCCAAACATAGTCAAAAGAGAAATTGTCTCAGTTAGGGTTTTTGTAGGTAGTCTTGTGTTTGCGAGAGCATAGTGATGACTCAAGAGTTGAAATTATTGGAGAGAGACTTTTAAGATATAATATTTGGTATTTAATCTTGTATAATTATTTTACATGAGCATAGGACATGGAAAGAGTCTCCATTTTTGATAAAACACAGTCCCATACCCTCCCTACCTTCACATTTTGCTTTGTTCAAAGTCTACTTGGGGAATTTGAGAGTTTGGTGATCAAATATTAGAGTTAAAAGTTTAAATTTTATAAATGGTACACTTTTAGATTAAATAATATGATCCAATGGTAATATTGTCAAGACAAATAGAGGAAATTCCTCCTATTTTATCTCAGATAGGGGGCACTTTTCCCCTTACATAAACCCTTATTTTCTGCTAAAAGGATAAAGGCATGGACCAAAATAAAGGGGAAGATAAAATTAATGTTCGATAAGATTTAGTAAACCTAAAACAACCTAAAAAACCTTTCTATAAGTTTTGAGGGAAAATAAGGTACCCTATACTATAAAAGTTACATTCACGTGTGAGGGAATCCCTTAGGCCTTGAAGCCAAGTTGAGGGTCATATGAATTTTAAACATTTTCAAAGATTTCAACTTGGATAATTCATGATTTTATAGGTATATTGGAGGTGTTTAAACCATAAAATTAAAGATGAATCCATTTGGGATTCATATTGAGTCCAAGTTGCAAGCAGATCCTTTGGAGAAGGCCTAGGCCTAGTTGTGAGACAGGGTCACTCTTCATTGATATCTCTGAGGGAGATATTATAGTGATGGAAAAAAAATTATTATATGTATATAAATGTGATTAATCTTTTATTATTAAAAAAAGGTCTCATATTGATCATTTTTGAACCCAACACCATGACAGGGTATGCAAATTGAAGGGGTGCAATCGAGAGGTCAAATTCAAATGCTCACTCCTACTTGGAGACATTACATGGGATTCTAAGAATTTATAGGAGGATGAAGGAGGTCTCAAGAAAACAAATTGGGGTGTTAGTTTAGAGGTCCAATATTAGAGATTTATGAATAATCCCTTAAGGGCTAATGCACTCAAAACCTTCCCAAAGCTTATTTTGTGACCCGATGGAAGAAATGAGGCGCAAAGTGAATACAAATGGAAAATTTTGACCCTAATATTTAAATAAATTTTTTTGAAAATCTCATGAGGTTCAGAGCCATGGAATTAGGTTGTACAAAATCTAAAAAAATTAGGTAAAAAATAGGTTTCTTTGATAAATTCTTATGTTTTGCAGGTCTTGAAGATGATCATGGGATACCAATCACTTGGGATGGTATTTATGGACTTGAACCATCTCCCTATGCCATTTCAGAGCTTATAAAATCTCACAATTCTCCCTATTAGGCCCCTCACTTTAGCCAGTCTCTAAAGTGACATAGTAAAAAGAGTGGTAACCTAAATTTGGAGACTTTTTAAGTTGTTCTTGATGGAACCAAGTGTATGAAGTGTGTTACCATGTGTCATAAGACCCCTGGTATGTATCATTTAGAAGGATAAATAAATTATAGAGTCAATTTTCAAGAAAAGCCTATTGGAGAGTGATCATGGTTGCAGATGATGATTGTGCCAGTGTAAGAGAATATCCATGATTAGAAAAACTTCCAATGTAGGTGGAGGCCTCTTTATAAATTTCTCTCCTCAACACACATGATATACTTGTCCCTAATCTATTTTTTAACTCTCAAATAATGCCATGATGAAGGTAGTTTCTAAGGGAGACTGATTGAAGAACTTCAACACCACATATGAGGAAGGTGCTCAGTTTGGGATGGACACATGTTCACATCAATTTCTTGATCTCTCTTCCACATCATTTCTATACATTATAACTAATTTTCATCTTTGAACACTTGTACTTGTGCCTCTTTAGCTTCTCTTCTCTCTCTCTTCTTCCAAGTTCTATAAATACAAGCCATTTTGGCTATTGAAAAGAGACCACACCTAGTATGGCAAAGCCCTGTTGGTTTGATATTATAATTTTCCTTTGAAATAATATATGTAATCTAGTTTTGATCCTACAAAATATCTTGTCTAAGTGTGTGAAGAGATGTATAGTGAAAATTTAAATGATTGATATCAATCTTTGCTTCCTCTCAATCCTTCCATGTCTAATGTAAGTTGTTTCATTCTAACAAGTCACATGAAGTGTTGTTAAGTGTATGAGTCTATTTTTGTAGTTTAAAAATAGCTTTATTGTCTACAACTAATATTTGGTTAACTCATCTTGAGTAGTCTTTCATATATTCCACCTTCATGTTTGAAATGATAATGTTAGAGTACTCTAAGAGGTAGAAGTTGGTTTTATGAGTCTTGTCTCTTTGTGTATTTGTATGATAATCTTATGGATATATTCATGATGTATCACACCCTTAGAATAATTTACCTTCATGTAACTCCTATCCCTTTTCACATAAGAAAGTATCAGATTAGGTTACAAGTACATCAAGATATATCTTGAGAGCTATCCCTTTCAATCTTAGAGGTCTACTTCCACCATAGGTGCCCCACAAACCTAGAATAGTCCAATGTTTCCTAAGTCTAGAAGATGCTTTAACACCCTCTTCTAGGGTGTAAGATTTGGAGACAAGAGTACCTTATACATCTTAGAGCATCAACTACTATTTTCCCCTTACGATTGATATAGTTAATATTAAAATCATAATAAGATGAGAACTCTAATCATCATCTTTGATGAGCATTCAAATTTGGTTGGGTAAAGATGTACTAGAGACCCAAGTTATCAATCTTGAGATGAAATGGTTTTCCCAATAGATGATGCCTCCAAACTTGCAAAATATGAACAATTATTATAGGTTATAAGTCATGAAGGGCATAATTCACCTCATATGGCTTTATTTTCTTAGACTCATTAGCTACCACTGAACTATCCTTCATAAGAATTCCTCTTAGTTCATCCCTAGATGCATCGATTATCATTGAGAATTGACCATTATGATCAGGAACACTTAACACTAGTGCTAAAGTAAGCCTCCTTTCAATTCCTAAAAGGCTACCTCAAATTTATCTGACTAGACAAAACTCTAATTCTTTCGATGAAGAGAAGTAATTGGATTAGCTATCCTATAGAAATTGGTACAAATTTCCAATAATAACCTACTCATCTAATGAAACTTATTATCTCATGCACATTCTTTGGTGTCAACCACTCCATTATGTCTTTATCTTTGTTGGATCTACTCCTGGATACTACACTTTATTTTAGAAAATTGTACACTTAGACAACTTTCCATATAATCTATGCTTCCATAAATGTTTCAAAACCAATTCCAAATGCTTTAAGTGTGCTTTCTCATCTTTAGAATAAATGAGGATGTCACCAATAAAGACAATACAAAATGATCTATGTAATCTCTGAACACACTATTTGTAAGACTTATAAATTCTTTTATAGAATTTATCAATCAAAATGGTAACACTGTGAACTTGTAGTGCCCATATCGAGTCCTAAACATTGTTTTTAGAATATCCTCTTCATAAATCCTCAATTGGTGATACCCTACTCAAGGATCAATCTTATAAAAGGCTATTCCCCCTCACATTTGATGAAATATATCATCCATGCATGGCAATGGATATTTATTCTTGGTCATTTCTTTATTTAACATCTTGTAGTCTATGCATAGGTGTAGGGTGACATCCTTATTCTTAATAAAGATAACTAGAGCACCCCTTGGTGATACACTTGGCCAAATCAGTGATTTTGATAACAAATCCTAATGTTGTGCCTTTAATTCAACCAATTCAGTGGCTTTCATCCTATATGATGCCTTAGACTAAAATTTTGGTACAAGTATGATAACAATCAAGAAATCAAACTCGTGCTTAGGTGGGAATCCTAGTAATTTTTTTGGAAACATGTCATGGAAGTTTCTCAAAAAAGGATAATCTTCAATAGATGGTTATTTATAATCTTCCATCTCATTTATATTAATGATAAATGACTACAATCCCTTCCTTTGAGCTTTCTTGAGTTGAATTATAGAAATATTCCTTATTTTCAACTCCCTTCTCTCACCCTGAAGTTTTGTCTGATTTTCAAAATTATCTTGACACTCAATCTTCTTCAAAAAATAGTCAACTTTGGCTTTATGCTTTGATATCCAATTGACTCATAGGATCACATCATATGATTTCAATGGTGATACATAAATATCTACTACCATAGTGAACTTAGGTAACCTAATATCTACTTTGACTAGACACTTTTCAAATTTGACCTTAGACTCCTTCTCATATAGTATTGACCATGCATTTGGCATAACTCTAGATTTTCTAGATAATTTAATAAACATTCTAGGAGTAATGAAACATTATGTAGCTCATGTATCAATCAAAATAAAAACTAGATGATCAATTAAAATAATTGATAGTTCTATGGGTAAGGCTTGATACTCAACCTATCGACTATCAACAACTACATGAATCCACTGTTGAAATGTACCTTGCTGAGAAACTAAACCATTGTTTGGACATTCTCAAGAAAAATATTCACCTACAAAAATGAAAAGACCTCCAACTGGTCCTTTCCTCTTAGGCTATTTATTTCCCTTGAAATCACCATTAAAACCATTACTAGGTTTCATATTCCCTGAACCAATATTGAACTTGGCATTCTAATTCTTAAAGTAACCCTTGGAATCTCCACTCCCCTGCTTCTAGTTCTTCTTCTTGAAATTTGGTGTAGAACTTCCAAATTTCCTTTTGAACTTATCTCTGACTTAGGAAAGAGATTTTGATTTCTATTTCTGCTTGACCACCTTATCAAACACTTGATCCATGGTATATGGACCATTCACATCTACTTCACTTCTTATTGGGGTTTCATTCCCATGATGAATTTATTGATTTTGAACCTCTCATCCCCATAATAATGAGGTACATAATTTAGAAGCTTGGTGAATTTCTCCTAATATTCATTCATTATCATATCCCTTTACATAAGATTTTGAAAATCTGTAAGCTTTTGATCAAAGTATAGCTGTGGAATCCATCATGACCTAAACATTGTCATAAACCATTCCCAAGTGGTGGTGGTTGGGTCGAGGTTCATCTTGAGCTTCTTGTTTATCCACCAAGTCATTGCTTCCCTAGAAAACTAACTCACTACACTGATTTTGTGCCTTTAGAATAATTTTGAATATCAAAATACTTATCCATTTTTATCAGCCATGCTTTAGCTCCATTCCCCAATATAGTTTCATTGAAATTAGGTGGATTCACCTTTATCATATTGTGTACCAACTCTGCAGCTACTCAAGCTCTCACATATTGTGGCACCTCCTCATGGCTATACTCTTAAAGATGTTTTTGGTCATCAAGATGCTCTTAAGGTTCTTCCTAAGCATTCTCCTCTTAATGGCCATGCACTTTTTTTTTTAGGGATGTAATTTGGTCCCTAGTCTCTAGCATATTTTTCAGGATTTGGTCTAACTTTATAGCTTGCTCAGTGGCAAATTGATTTGGATCAACAGGGGGTTCAATATTCAAAGTACCCTCATTGCTTGGTCTAGCATGCACTGTTATTATTCATTCTTATCAATAGAATAATTTTACATTAACAGACACATTTAAGTCCTAGAGTTTGAGCCTCAACATTGATACAACAATGTAACAACCTCACTGGATTTTACTGAAATATTGCAATTATTTTTTATAAAAAAATTAAATACACATATTCAACATAAATATTTCACAATGAGAAACCTAACTAGTGATCTTTAACTAACTATATTAATTTAGTTAACCCAAAAGGTCATAGCTAATCCACTAAGCTATGGATCACTATGAATGTATATGCCAATCATGAACAATATTGAATAACCATAAATGAAATAGAACAAATTTATCCATGACTAATAAAACATTACAGCCACTAATATATAAGTATAATGTATAAATATTACAATTTTCATTAATACATAATAATATCTCAAAGGATAAAACATAATACAAATGTCCATAGAGTAGAGTCTATACAACTCAAGAGTCTCCATAGCTCAAGTATCAATCTGTAATATCAAGTATATTATTTTATTTGGAAGGAAGAACATCATCTAATCACTTTTTCACACCAACCATGGACCATATATCCCCCACACTATCTCCTACATAAGGGGATGATCCTCCCTTCATGGATGGGTAGATAATGACGATGCATAAATTTAGAGTAACAAACTAGAACTTATGTGTTGAAGATATATAGTGTATATCATAAATAAATATATTCTAACATAATATCACACAAATATGAAAATTATATCAACATATGAAATGATAATTTTTAAACAAAATAATACTTAGGCCAAAGTTTTCAATAATAAATGATTTTTATGATCAGTCAAATTCATACACACCACTTGATTGGATTACACCTCATTTTGAATTGATGGCACTAATTAATCTAGTGGAATCCATCCACTACTTATTTAGTGACATGAATGAGATATTCAATTAATATATAATAATATAAAAACTAATAGATTCAAATACAATATTTTTTATTAACAGATAAAATATGCTAAGCACAAAAATATCATTTTCATTCATTTAGTCCATCAAATGAAATTCAATGAATCTATGATTATCTAATTTATTACATAATAATATATAGAATCAAAATATGGTCCTCAATAGAATCTTTCCATCCGAGTAAGAATCATATTTAGACTACCAGTTACTTAATATCACTATGCAACTATAAAAGTTACTCTCTCAAATTTTGTTCATTTAAATTTAGTTTAAATCTTGTTCATATTTTTGAAATATTAAAAAAAAAAAAAAACAATCTTATGTCATTTATAAAGGATCTATAATTTAGCAATTAAATTCTATAACTTAGAATTTCAACTAAACATCCAACATGTAACATATATCTCTTAATCTTTATTATGTTAAATATTGCACATAATATACATAGTAACAAACATCTTAGTATGGAGTAATGTTTCAGTTTTATATAACAAATTCTCTAAACACCTATACAATCCATACATTTATACTTTAAAACATATAGTATAAGATTTAAGAACTCATTCATTATAAACTATATGCATACATAAGTTATATAACACTTATTATTTTTATCTAGTAGAACATACATAACATGTATTGTTTCAAACATTAATATTTATCCATCAATTCATGATTTAAGATTTTTTCTAAAACATATTGTACAGACTATTACTTATACAAGATTAAAAAACTGAATACAATCCTAGTTTCTAGTTTTATTCATTTTTTTAAAAAAATTGAATGACATAACAATTTATAATTTCATCTATTCAGTTCATGCTTAGTCTATAATTTGTCCAAGATTCAAGTATTCTACATTAATATCAATGATAATTTTTTTTTTACAAATCCAATGCAAAATCCCAATCAAACAAGCATTCAACATAGTCAAATTTTTATCAATGTAACCCATACATATTGACATTCAACACAATCAAATAAAGTAAGTATTAATTCTTGAATACCAATCATTAGACATAGTTGAATTTATACCAATATAAAATCATTCCATAGCATATAACTATCTATGTCATTTTGTAAAAACCCTACTCATTCTATAGAACAAAAAAGTTGATTATGGTGTAAATTTCAAACTTGTTTCATATTTTAAAAGTCATTTAATATGAAATCAAACCTAGTTATTTTTAACTCTTTTCAATATAAACCAAAATCACAACCTAATGAATACAGTCACTATATTTATTTATAATCATACAACTATACTCATAGGACCATTTACCCTATTGATTGTATACAACAATTCTTATAATAACCAGTCGATCTCATGACAAAATAACCATAAGTCGACTCATAGTTATTATAAATGTTATTGTTAGTCTATTACACACACACACACACACACTATCATATATAATTATATGTGTGTGTGTGTGTGTGTGTGTGTGTGTGTGTGTGTGTGTGTGTGTGTGTGTGTGTGTGTGTGTGTGTGTGTGTGTGTGTGTGTGTGTGTGTGTGTGTGTGTGTGTGTGTGTACTATTATATACACTAATTTGTATATATACCCCATGCCATCAAGGCCCTATATAGTGTATATACACACCCCTACCTATAATAATATATATGTATATTCACTTCCAAACTATAATAAAAATAAACCCATTTCCATTTTTACATAGTCAAATTAAATTGTATATATAGTATACCCATTTATAAAAAATGACTATATATATATCCTAATCAAAATGATGTAACAACTTAAATAGCAATTCAATGAAACTTGCAACCATTTTCAAATTGACAGAGTGTTAAAGGATAAGTCTTCACAATGATGAATTTAAACAAGCTAAATATCAATAGCATTAACTTTTACCCTTTGGGATTAAGGGGTTGGATGTAGGGTTCTATGGAGGTCAAACCTTTCATAGGGCCCTGCATACATCCCCCTATTTGGTTTTTTATAATTCAATTCAAATGAATGAAAACCCATTATCCTATTAATTAATTTCAATTTATATCCAACACTAACACATAGTAAATGAAGTACAAAATCAACTTGAATATTCTTTAAAGTAAGTATAACCTTCCAAGCTCTAAATCCTTTAACCTTTCTCTCTTTATCTGGAAATTTTTATATGTCTCTGTCACATCCCCAACACTTCCTTTCCCTTCCTTTTTTTAAATCTCCATCACCTTCCTTTCCTCTAATTTCTCCTCCATTACCATTAGGCAAAATTGACTGATAAAATGCATGCTCAATTTCCTCAACATAAATCTACATTCAACCACCATGCAACCATAGACAAATCCCATACTTCTTTCCAAATGATGGTTAAATCACCAGATGATTAGAAACCTTAATTATCCTAAGATTTATAAATAATTATATATAATCATTTCATACTCCTTATAAAATTTTCATGTCATTGACTTAACAAACAATCATCGACTTCCCAAAATTGATAAACTAAACCAAGTCACATAGTCCCCAAGTTTATTCCATGCAACAACTATCTTAGTCAATAACCATTATATTTCCATGCAACGTCTATCAATCAAATAATGATTATATTGCATGACAATACTATTACACATTATAAGATTATAATTCAATGTTACTATGTTATCCACTAACATACATAGCAAATACAATTATTTCCTAAAATCATTTAATAATTAAAACAATGTATTCATACATTATAAAAATTAGACCTTGGGTGAAAAGTTAATCGAATACAAATATATTTTCAAATAATGTTATTTATATCGTTTGACATATGGATTTAGCATTTATTATTATTATTATTATTATTATTATTATTATTATTATTATTATTATTATTATTATTATTATTATTATTATTTAAATATTATAAATTAAATAATAATAATGAAACCCATTTAAAACACATATCAGTATACTATGTATCCATACCTAACAAGGTAGTAAGGTAAGTAAAACATAACTAAATTCACTCATTCAGTGAAATAATTGTATTATATAAGATAAGCTAGTACGATCATAAAACTAGTGAAATCACTTGAATATTCAACATGATCATCATCAACAACCAAGATTATACCAAAAATAAAAATAACAATCACCTAAAAGAAAAGTGCACAAAACATGCTATGGTATCTATAACAAACAATTAATTACAAAACATGATATATTAAGTTGTGCGTGCAAGGATTTATAGATTCATTCTCTATCATCCCCAAATATCTCCATATAAACCACTCTCTTTGATGATACTCTCTCTCTATCACATTCTAAGGGAAGAATTTGTCCTGCATCTACCTTATAAAATTGAAGGTAGTTACCCTGAAACATCATTATATCCATAAAATAATGCTATATAAATTATCAAACATGATCACAATGTCAAAATATAAAGGTAATGCTAACTCACAATGTTATAATATAAAGGTACTACTAACTCACAATGTCAAAATATAAAATTAAGAAACACAACTATCTCATAATTTGCATATGCCATTAAGCTCAATTAAATATTAGTTAACCAACTAATCAACCATAATAATCCATAGATCAAACAAGTTATTTATCTTAGAGAAAAATTGGGATGTGACATTTGTAACTATTGCTAGACATAAATCCTAAAATTAAGAAGAGAGATATGAGTATAGAGAATTATCATACTCACATACAAGTACTTATCTTTAAGTGCATATCATAGATAAAATAAATATTTTTCATGTATGACTAGGTACCACATGCCATTTTATTCTCATGTGATTGAATGTCTCTTTCACGTACCATTGAGTATATATAAAAGATGAGCTTATTCAATGTACTAACATGTATATAATAATGAAAAACATATAGAGAGGTTGGTATATCAGTCTATTGGTATTCATCTCTCTTCATTTGTAAATATGCATTCTATAAAAAAAAATTTGACAAAACTCTAATAAAAAAATAACTGGTCTAGACAAGTGGAGAACATATTAATTTTCAATGACATGTGGTTTAACATTTATGACAATAATGATCAACTTGCTAAACAAAGGGTGAAAAAAATATTCCATCATGCAAATAGAAGAACTCTAAAGCATTGGCCTTGATGAGGGCCTTAGTTAATTTAGATGTGTTTCATCACATTCATGGGTGAAACACTCCATACAAATATTTTAAAAAATTGAAGGAACTATATTGTTCACACTCAAAACTAGAGCTCATACAACTACAATTGAAAGTGTTCAATCTAGAATTGAAAAAGGGGGATGTCATGAGTTTGGCTTCTAAAATACATGCAATCATGCATGATATTGATGATGTCAGCATAAAAATTTACGTTTATATGACCACCTTCATAAAGGATATTCTTCCTATCTACTCAACCTATATGGATTCATTGCAAGCAAACATTTTTTTTTGAAGACTCTCACTTTTGATCAGTTTGTTGAGAAAATGGCCACAAGAGGAAAATCCTTTAGAATAAAATCAAAATCTAGAAGAGAAGATATTTTTTATGAAAATCAAAAGGTAAATTATTCCAATAATTCAAGAAATGAAAAGGGAAAAAGGAATAATGAAAGGTGAGGTAACAAATCAAGGGAAAACAATCAAGAAAAATTGAATGTAAAACAATACTTGCATTGTAAATGTTGTGATATAAAAGGGAGTCACGAGATCCATGAATGTAAGACACCATGGGAGGTAATTCAAGCCTATAAAAAATAGAAAGGGAGAAAAATAAAAATTAGAATCTAATTAAGCTTAGTTCTCGTATGGTTACGTGTTTTCCATCTTTGACAAAGTGAATAATGCCTTAAAGAGTTCAACCTAGGATATTTATTGAGTTTTAGACACTAGTGACACTCAACACATTAATTTTGAAGGGAATTATTTGAGGATAATAATTAATAAAGTTGTGAGCTAATATATTTTGTAGAAAAGACAAGTTTGTAACCTCAAAACAAGAATACAATCCATATCAAAGGACTATGAGATGATGTTAGCCATCATATGTTAATCTTAGTGTGAAAATGGGCAAGATATATTTCCTCTCTCTGCACTTATAGGAAGAATCAACTCAAAAAACACTTACCTATGTAATAGTTCACCATTAACAACCCCATAGATGAAGACTCCATATGAGGTATGGTGTGGTCATCTCACTTAAGTGTGACACATTAGACTTTTTAGATTGACATGATACACATTTATTCCAAAGGAAAAATGAAACAAATTGGAACACATGATCTAAAAATGCACAATTTTAGGATACTTTGAGTCTTCAAAGGCATATAGGTTATCTGATGAAAACACCAAGAAATTTCCTATCACAAAGGAAGTCAAATTTTTTGAAACTATAAAGGACAACTCAAGCATAATTCAACAATTAAATCAACTAGAAAAATGTATAAAATTTTGATTTTTTAAGGAGTTTGATATGGAGGTTCCAAAATAGTGAAGAGGGGACCTAAAATTGGGAAACACTTGAATCTCTATGTTAGCTGGGGAATTTTTACGCTAGCCACTCAAATATATGAATGTACCACATGGACAAGGACCATGTATTATTTTTGGTTGGTGGTTATTCTACAAAAATTGTATGATGATATTTTATTTCTAGTTAGTATCATGTACATGGAATATTTAACATGATACAGGTTGATATACCTAGACACCACAATATAGACGTCATGGTTATAAAAATATAGTTTTTAGGATTATATATTCCTATGGCTTGTAGTATAATGGGTTGGATAATATTGGGTAATATTTTATGAGGATATTTTGATTATGTTTCCTTTGAACGCATGAAGGACTGAGTGTAGACTTTGGATATCTAGAATTAATGTATAATGAGTGCCTAAAAGTATAAATATGATAAGTAAGATTCAATAAATTTTGATTAATATGACGACTCTGTATTCCCTACTATAATTATATCTTTTGTGTTCCAATATGTGTTACAATATCAATTATCATGAAAAGGGTTATATTTTCTACAATACAATTTGATTATTATGATATTGGATGTTATTGCATAATATCTCTATGTAATGATAACATTCTTTGGAAAATCTCTGTGATCTGATTCCAATAGTTAGAATACCTCTTAGTTATCATCTTTCCCCTATGAGTTGACATTTGTGTATTCACACATGAGTATTTCCATTATGTATTTGTCCAAGTAGACCTCTATAATATTACCTACGAGGGAGATAAAAATCTATGATCTTAGTATAAAATGAATACTTTTCAATGATTTATGCTCTACCACAAGCTCTTTCCCTAAATCACAAGATCTATCCCTATAATTAGCATGTTTTGGATAACCTAGGAACCTCTACTAACAATGGTGCAATGAGAGTGGAACTATTGCTTGAGGATATGCTAAGGTGGTTGCCTAGTCAAATCAATGTGGGACATTGGCTAGATAAAAAAATCATTAAGTTTGTGTATAAGGAAGCTCAAATAATAGGGTGTTTTGAACAATAGATTGTGTATGAACACATTTATGGTGAAATTTAGGAGATATTCTGGTGTGAACTACTTGGAGTGCTACTAGATTAGTTGGCTCATCTGGAACACCATTATTTCAGATATCATGCAATCACTAACTTTACATGGTCTCAAGGGAATATCAAACAACTTAATTCCTTAGACACCAATTATACTTATGTGATAGATAATTGGTTGGATTTGACCATTGACATGTATATCAAAAAATTCACAGTACAAGGTTACATAGCATTTGAAGTGGAAAAAGATCTATTTATGAGAGGGAGAAGAGGAAATTTCTTGCAGTGACTTCTTATGCTCACTAACATGTTGGTTATGGATAAAGATATTGTACTTATTCCCTTTCATATGTATTATTCACTTTGGGTACCATGGGGATGTGTGAGACATAAGGGAGAATGAACAAAATATGAAAAAATACAGCTTGAACGTGAGTCTAGAATATAGAATCAAGAGGATAAGGAATTGAAGAAGACACTAAAGTTAAAAATAGAGTTACAAAAAAAGAGGAGATTGAATAAACAAAGTGAATTTTAGGAAGATATGAATAGGAGAAAGATTATTAGTAGTATTGATGATTTGGATGAGAGGAGAAGATAAGGAGAAGTGCACGGTGAGGAGAGAAAAAATGAGAAACCCTAGAAAAGTAAGGATAGAGTGTAAGGAAGTGATAAGGATCAAGCATGGACAAATGAAGAAGGTAGTAGTATAGAATTAGATCATATGGTTAAAATATTTTAGTTTCTAAGAAGGTTATTCTAAATAGAATAAGAAGGATTACCCTATAGTCATAGACATAGTATAGGTTCAATTCTTGAGAGATATATCTTTGGAGGTAAGGATCATTTCCCAAGGGAACACACAACACTTGAGCCCATTTTTTTTTAAATCATAGTAATTCCTACACAACTTTAGATGACAACACTTGGTTATGACCAATTCTATAATAAATTCATAGGAAAATCCTAGAAGTATAGAATACCACATATCATGAAGTTGCCTAGAGTTTTTCAGCCCAATTAAATAAGAATATAATAGCATTGTTATCAACAGAGACAAAACCCTTAATTATTATTTAGGCCAACGTAGATAGATTCTAATTTTAGAATAAAATGAGGAAATAATAGATATATATCTATGACTACCACATCCATAAAACTAGAGGAGTCAATGCAATTGTCATCAACACATGAAGCAACTCAAATCCCATAGAAACCCTAGAAACCACAATCATCCTAGGTGTAGGCTAAAAAAAAAAAACTATGATACCTGTAAGAAACCTAATTATGCCAGCTCAATTGGGGGATCTAATGCACCTGTATCCCTATGATGCATTTGTTAATCCAGAATAGTACCTACTCATCTACACTATGAAATGGAAAGCTAAAGGAATCACTGACGAAATGGTAATTAAGTGATATTTGATTAGAGAATTGGCTGGTAGAGCATTAAAATTTATATTTCACAAAGGTGTCAACCAAAAATAAATAAATAAGTAAAAACAATGCTAATTATAGAATTTAAACTCTAGAAATGCTCTAGTCAGACAATACAAGATCCTAAGGAAATTGAGACTATCTTCTAATATGATCATATATTTTTAGATGTAATAAAAAAAATTGATTTTGTTATAGAAGACAAAGATAAGGATATTAGGTTATAGAGGGACCATGACCAAGGATAAGGTTTACTATTGTACAAACCTAGTTCACTAATAAAGTAGAATCAAAGACAACTACAATCCATGTGGAGAAGATTAAATATTACAGAGGAGGTTCAGCTCCTAGTTCACAAACAGATAACACATTACAACTCTTTATAAAAATATTATAAAAACAATAAGAAGTAAAATAGATAAATTGGTTAGATCATTGGTATATGGAGTGTGCAAAATAAGGGCACCTTAGGAATGAGTGCCTAAGAAGAAAAATTGAGTCCTGTGATATATGTTGTGTATTCAAACATGTAGTATCTCAATGTCACCTATTTTAATAGTAAGTGAGAAACCTATCGACATTATACTACAACTTCTATAAATCCCATAATCATAATGAGGAGAACTACCAAGATTTAAAAGAATTGAGATAAGATGACACTAAAAATGTCTTTGTATTGGCTATGTAGAAAGTAAATACTATAAAAGAGGTTATTATCACACTTGAAGCAAACATGATTGGCACTAATCTTATTTTTGCACCTTGGGCACTGAGGTTACTAGCCTATCAACCCACAAACATACCTATTTAGAATATACCTATTCAGAACTAGTCAACCCTTATTCATTATTAGAATCCATGAAATCCTATGATTCTACAACCAACATAGTCTAATTGGGAATTACAACCAAATTAAGCCCAATATGATAGATATGGGGACACTCAACAATTGCAAGGGTGGAATCCATAATAGAATTCTGTGAACTATGGACCACAATAATTTTGTAGTTGGGGTTTGTAGATGAATAGAGGATACCATGGAGAAACTGGGGGAGGTTACTAAGGAGGAAAAAAAGAAAGTAGAGGAAATGGACCATGACCTCTAATTCAATGATATTTATGTGGTGAGTTCAACCATGTAAAAATGAGTTGCCCTATGAATCCACTATGTCAATCCTATTGTGCTTATTTTAGGGTTTCTGAACAACATGATATAGATGATTGTTTGGTGTTAACAAAGCAACAAGAGGATAAGGATGTAAGAAACATAAATATGGTAACTGTACAGACCCAAGAGGATGTGTTCTTACAAGCCATCACTCATTGACAATATGTAGATAAGGGATTACCCCCTTTGTAATTACCACAAGACCATAATATCAGGAAATCATAACCAAACAAGTATCTAGAACTAATCATGGAGAAAGTGTTAATTTCTAAAGCAATGCAGATTTGGAAAATGATTCAACAACAAAAGACCACTAAAGATGATGTTGCATCCATAAATATACAAATCTATGGGTAAATAGTGAACATCATGCAAAAATATGGTGTTATCACTGCCTTGATAGACTTGATAAATCTCCTTAGTACACTATAGAATGAGGACATCTCAAAAAAACACTACCAATTTTCTCCATAATCTACTGGAGTGTGCATAAAAGGGCCAAAAATGAGCAGATTGGATGATCTAGTATATCAAAACCAAAAAACCATTGAAATTTGTTTCAATAATGGACATTGAGATAGAATGGTATTAGGTACCTAATGTAATGTTCAATTTTATTAGCACTATTAATATGATCTATCAATCAACATGGGTCATTATTGGCCGACATGCATTAACTTATAACCTTATCACACTAAGTCTTGCAGATTATGGGTGTGTCAAACTACTTGGTCAATTAGAGGGTATGGATATCAAATTCAAAAAACTAAACCTACATGGTGACATTGAAGTCATATATGTAAAGATGGATGAGACTCAATATCATGTATTAATTGGCAAAAATTTGGCCTATGATAGTTAGATGACCATCAATATAATAAGGAGCCAATTATACTCTCATCAGGGAGATAATATTATACTGATCCATTTAAATAAGGATGGACAAAATGTAAACTACATCCTTAAAGACCCAGAATCCCCCTATGTCTATGGAGAGAATAGTTGGATGAAGGTGAAAGTTGAAGATAAATGACAGGCCCTGCAAGCTATTGAATGTGACTTTTTATACAATCAAAAAAGCATACCAAAGGTACCATTGTGTTTATAAGATTTGCCTCTCAAGCCTATTCTACCACATGCAGAGATTCCACCATTGATGGTAGATGATGTACGCTCCATGTCTATAAGGTCACCAATTTAGTTAGACATAGATTTTGTATATGTGGCTGGTTGAACAAATCAATATTACATAGAACCAAAAAGAGAAGGAATTATATTTTGGGATAGGGATTCTTTGGTAAGTGGAGATTCTAAAACTCACATTCTCAATTGGATGAAGGGTGACCTTTGTGCATGCTCTTTGTAATAGAACACCAACTACACACTAATTTTCCATGGAGGATTTTGGCTAGTTTATTCTTTGATTCCAACAATATGTGCCCGACATCGACCATAGAGTTAAAAATATCACCTATGCATTGAAGGGGATTGCTATGAACTAGTGGTTTGTACATTATAAGGTACATATTCAATGGGATAAAGCCTATGAAATCTTTCTATGTTGGTTCTAGGTACCAAAAGGAGTCAGAAAGGACTGGCCAATATTTCATAAAGGAGATTGCCCTGAGCTTCATATTTATTAGTGCATTGAGGTATGGATTGTGGAATCTATTTCCCCCAAAGTACTAGTACATATATTCCACTATACTTTGGGTACCCTTTCTAAATCTTGGTACATACACCAAGATTATAGAGGGAAATAATACATTGGGCACAAGTTCAAGGTGCATTTATTTAGACCTTTATTTTTGAAGATGATAACCCTTTGACACACAAGGTATTACAGAAGCTAAAATTATTTTTATGCCATGGGAGGATTGAAGACTTAGATGGAATAATTGGTTCCTCATCCTCTTTTGATGTAGCTTGCAATTTGAATAAAGCACTACATGCCCATAAATTAGAGAAAGACAAGGAAAATATTTATATTCAAACATGTAATAAAATACAAGATGAAGACGACTGTACAATAGATTCAATTGAGGAGGATGACCTAGCCCTCATAGAATTATTTGAAATAGAACAAGAAGTTGAGATACTTCTAAGTCCAGTCATAGAATCATTTGAAGAAGAAATATTGTAACATCTTAATATTCCAAAGCGAGAATTTGAATGGCTACTATGTGATTCTAGTCCTGAGGAAGAATGCAATATTTACCAAGAACCTTTGAAAGAACACATTGAGAACATTTAAATAAATGTCATTCCAAAATTGGCACATATTAGTGATTACTGGTCACAGGAATACATATCGAAAGTACTATAACTCTTGTAGGATTATCAAGATGTCTTCCCAATCAAATTCATGGAAGTCAAGGGTGTGGACCCATCTTTGTGGGAGATGCACATTAAATTGAAAGAGTGCACGTGATTGATTAATAAAATACCATACCATTTAAACCAAAACATGAAGCTAAAGGTCAAGGCTAAACTAGATTGCATGCAAGGGGAAATAATTATCTTTCCTATGGAGAAATCCGATTGGTTGATCCCAATGGTTGCCCAACCAAATAAGACTAGTGAAATTAGAGTCTACAGTGACTATCATCTTTTGAATGAAGCATGTGTTAATGACCCTTTCCCTATCTCATTAAGTGATGAAGTTATGAAAGCGATTGTAGGTGATGAGGTGTATTCCTTCACTTATGGTTTTGATGGGTATCATCAGATCCCAATTTCAAAACAATATAGAGCCAAGATGACCTTTGCAATAGATGGGGTTCTTTTGCATACAAGGTAATGTTGTTTGGATTGAAAAACACACCTGCATTTTTCTCGAGGGTCATTATAGCTACATTTAAGGATTTCATCCATGATTTCTTAGAATTCTATTTTGATGATTGGGTAATATTTTCATTATTTAAAAATTATTTATCCGAATTAAGATTGATATTATAAATATGTAGAGCACTAAAGATAGTTCTCAACTTAAAAAAATATTTGGTTTTTACACCCTTTGGGGTTTTGTTAGGGCATGTAGTCTACATCAAGGGTATCTTTGTAGATCTAATCAAGATCATAGTAATTATGGGAATGTCACTACCCACAAGTGTGATATAGGTGTGATCCTTCCTTAGATATACATTTTAATATATAAATTTTATTAAGGGGTATGATGCAATATATGTGCCTTTAGAGAAGTTACTAAATGGATGCCATGAGGAATTCATTGGTGAATGCCATGAGACATTCATTGGTTTAAATCAAATAGTGGTAACTATGCTTATATTAATTTTCCCACAGTGGAGTATGTCCTTCCAAATACATGTGGATGTATTGGGGATTACAGTTGGCAATGTGTTGGCATATCTAGGAGAAGGTGGATTAGATCACCCCATTCAATTTCTTAGTCAAAAGTTATCTATAACTGATAATAATTACACTACCATGGATCAAAAAGACATTATGATATTATTTACATTGCAAAAAAATTTCCATTACCTATTAGCTATGCCATTTGAGTTGTTCATTGATCATCAAGCTCTACACTACCTGGTGAACAAACCCTTGCAGGAGGTCACATGTCTCAATGGTAAATGATTTTTAGGGGTTTGAATTACAAATTAATATCAAACTTAGTCAATCAAATGTGAGATTAGATAATTTGATTCAACTTTAAAATGGCAAAGAACTAAAAAAAATTAGGATGAATCAGCTAATGCACACCTATTTTATGTGTTTGTGATTCATGAATAATTATAGGAGATCAAATAAATTTTAGAATAGGAAACATTCTTGGAACACTACATAGAATGTGATAAGAAGAAATTAATTATTAAGGCCCTTCAATTTATTACCATTGGATGGTTTTTTAATATCTAGGAAAGGATAAAGTATTGCATAGAGTAGCACCCAAGCATGAATGAACTCAAATACTTGAGGTAGCACATCAAGGCATCATTGGAAGTCACTTATCTAGATATGCTACTAAAAGAAAAAAAAACTTCAAACTGGCCTATGGTGGACTTATTTATTTTAGGATACACATCAGCTTGCATAATAATGCAATGTATATCAAAGGATAAGAAGTCCAAATTGTATGCAATGGGAAATATAGCTAATCTATAAATCAATCCTAGCTCGATGAAGATAAATCCTAATTACACTTTTGATCATGGATACATTATAATTTGGGGTCATGACCAAGATGGATCCACTAGACCTATCCAAGGGATTTATTACCACAATAATATCATGATGGAGGGTTCCAAAGCCTCCAGTCAAATAAAATTATGTAATAAACCTAATTAAGTCATATGTTTTCATATTCACTAAACTAATAAGTAAAGTAAAATCTAATCTAGTACTCACCAAAGTTTGTGGCATAAAATGGGGGTTAGTAAACATAAAATTAAACATACATAATATAATCCTAATTAAGCTATGTATACGTGAAACCCTAATGCATGGAGAGATCAATATATTCAAAATCCATTACTTATGATCGTTCTATCTACTAAAGAGAGGAGCAAAGTTAGAGATACTTATCTTGAAGATTAACCCATTGAGATTCAATCTCTCCCTTGGCCAAAGGTGATTTTAAAGAGGTTTTTATGGTTTTTAAGGATCACTAAGAAAGGCCAAAGCATCCAAGACTTCTCCACAAGACAATATTCCTCTATAAGTAAAAACCCTAAGCTAAAACTCTTCAAGTAGAATGGTGGAATAAAAAATTATAAAGAAGAAGAAAGTAATAATTAACTATTGATGTATCTTTAATAATGGAAAACTAGATGTGTTTATATCAATGGATCTAACCCTAGTCCTTTCTAAAAATTTTAACCGACAAGGTCAACCCAATCGACATAGTATCATTATTGAAAAAAATAAATTAGTTCATGGTCTAGGTCTATTGGCATAGTGTTATCATTAATTTAAATCTATTGTCATTAATGTCAAAGTATGTTTTTATTGATGTCTAGATGCATCTAGTGAATATTCATGGTATGTGGGAAATGAGCTTATATGTCTTATATGAAGACTCAACATAGAACATAATGAGCTATGAAGATCCTTAGTTGAAATCTGAATATCAACCTAGGCAGCTTCAAATTCATTTTGATGAAGATCTAAAGACCTATCAAGATATGTTATAAATATGTTGAACTATACTCTATAAATTAATATATCAACTCCAAATATAGTCAAGCTCTAAAGATCCACATAGGTAGCTCTGAAATTTTTTTGATAAAGCTCCAAAGATCTATCTAGCCATGCTTCAAAGATGCCTAGTTGTACTTTATAAATTAATATAACTCCAAAGATATCTATTGTACATATATATATTTCCCCTCTTTAGATATCTTCTTTTATACATTACTATTCATAGTAATAGTCTAAAATGATCCGATAATGTCTCTCTATTAAGAGAGAATTTGAAGGTAACTAAATGATTCTTTTTAGTTTGATGTCAAGTTTCAGGTCAAGGTAAGCATGTTTTAAAGTACTAGTATTTGAATACAAGGTGTAGAAGAATCAAAGAGTGTTTTAATATTAGTTTCCAAAGTTGACAAGTGTTTAAACCTAACATGAGACTTGAGAATACTTGTGCATAAGATGTCTAGTCTTATACATGAAGGATCATGGTGGCCTGGTGAGATGAAAGCATAGAGGCATAAGAGGTTGTATGAAGTTTTTTAATTTTTTACATGATGTGTTTTGATCTTGGATAGTGGTTATAAGGTCAGATTCAAGACCTATTTTGACTTGTAGATAAAAGGCTTAGAGAGCAAAGAGAGATATGGTGGCCAGATGGGGTATCAGGATTTGTTGCCAAGGCAAGTGTGAGTATTTGAGTATTTAAAAAGTTTATTTAAGTTTTTTTATACATTCACATGAAGTATCAAATCAAAAATTTAAGGTTAAATAAATAAAAAGTGTCTTAAGGTCTCTTGAGTGCACATGATGAAAAATTGTCTACCCAAAAAGGTTTTTCAAATTTTT
This sequence comes from Torreya grandis, assembly GCA_037957365.1. Taxonomy (NCBI): domain Eukaryota; kingdom Viridiplantae; phylum Streptophyta; class Pinopsida; order Cupressales; family Taxaceae; genus Torreya; species Torreya grandis. The sequence continues at coordinate 3,621,552 of JARHVA010000449.1, forward strand.
GTTGGCACATACAACATCTAAATGAGTACCTAAGATATTCATGATATATGGTTAAGGGTCATAGATTAAATTTCTAGTCATTCATTTTTGGAATAAGGGGCTAAGATTTTTTAATGATCATTAAGACTATAAGATGGTTTAAACCTTAAAAGAACCCTAATAGTGACCTGATATGAAATAACTTATTATAAAGTACTCAAAATTGATTGGTTTGGTAAGTTTAAAAATTGGAGAATGAATTCAACTCTTTTAGACATATCTAGGTGTGATTTGTTTGTCAGGAGAGTGAGTGGACCCTACAAGAAAGGCCTTATTTCTTAGAGACTTATTATAGTAGGCAAAGTTAACTGAGTCAAAGTTGTTAAATGAATGAAGGTTGAAGCTTGAAAATTGTATTATATTTACATGGTGTTTTATGAGCATTTTATATCTCTTAGGTATGTTAAATTAGTCTTAAAATTTTACCTATCATTAAAAGGCCTAATAGTGAAAATAGTGAGAAAACCATACAAAAGTGAGAAGATGATTAGGGATGTGTTAACATGTATTAGGGATGAATCCAAGTGAATGAAGAGGTTTTTAAATAATTTTAAGACATGCTCATGTTGGATATATATTTTGAAGGTCAGTGGATGTAATGAAAATGTATCTTATAATTTGACCTATCTAGTATAGATGAGACAATGAATGTGTAAGTTCATGAGATTAATCTAAAAGACCAATATTTCCATTTGATCATGTTATATTTATATCTAGATATTGTATATTTATATCATAGGATAATTAAAAATCATTTAAAGTCTCTAAATTTGGTCATACATATGTTGAAGGTTATTATCACCGTGACTATGTTTGAAGGTAAACTGGGAGTTCTTGGAAAGCAAGTTGTAGTGATGAGTTGGAGGCTCTTTGCCATGAGATGAAGCATCCAATGCATATGATGTTTTTTTAGGACATTAATTTACTATTAATTATTTTTATAATCTTGGAATTAAATGAAAATTATTGAAATGATAAATCTAAAATGGTTTGACTGGTTCAAGTTTGTTATGTATACTGAAGACAAAAGATTGGTTTGTACAACCAATATTTGACATTAGACCTTATGATTTGTGTAATTTATAATTATATATAAATGTATAATAAATTATTTAATGTGTCATATGTCATGGTAAATTTTATTTCAGATGTTGAATATCAAGTTACTTATGATTGGGTTTTGGAGTGTTGTGGTAGTTCTGAGTGGGCTACTTGCAAAGAAGGGTTTTAGTCCTTTTACCCTGATTTATGAAGTTTAAATCACATGATGATGACCATAAGGTCATGTATATTATATATGTATTATTATTTCCATATTTTATTGTCAAATTTGTGTTTATGCTTTAGTTTTCAAGACAGACTTTTTGGGTAAGCACAAGCCTAATATGAACAATACTAAGAGTGTGAGCTAAGTTGTCATCTGAGATAAAAGGAGTTATAAAGATAATATGAGATTAATATGGGTTATATGTAGATTTAATATGATATGTCTCTACCATTTGAATTGTTTTAATGTGCTCTAAGAAGATCAAAGAGTAATGTGTGTTAAGTAGGCCTAATGGGATTAGGTCTTCATAAGACCCAAAGAAGAGAGAAGGCCTAATTGAAGTAGGTTAGACCTAAAGGGACTCAAATAAAATTTGATCCATGTCTATGAGATTTCATAAGATCCATTTAATGTATGACCTAAGAGTATAAAACTTTATGTCCAACCAAGAAGGATATGAATAAGAGGCCTGTATAAACACTAGGCAGTTTTAGGTCTATATTCATGTATGTAGAACAAACAAATGAAATAGAACATTGGTGAGAAAAAGGAGGTATTTTATACCATCAGAGGTGTGTATAGGAATGGTGATGAAGTTTTGATAGAGTTTATATATATTAAAATCAAGGTCATATGATCTAATCAAGTCAAGAAGAGGGCTGGTTAAGTGAAGAAGGCTATAAGCCATTTTGAGAGGGATAAAAGTGTGTGAAGAGATGAGGAAGAAGATCATCATATGTTGTTTTAGCGACAAGTTATTCTGAATGTGATAAAGTGTTTTAGGTGGTTTAGTTGGTGTTGATTCATCTAAGGGGTTGGTGTCTCCTTTCAATTTAGTGCTTGTTAAATCCTAGCAGAGTTGGTGTTTAGCTAGTTCGGGTTCGTGCTTCATGTGAAGTGGGTGCTTCACTAAAGTTGGTGCCTCCTTTCAAGTTGTTTATTGCTAAATCCTAGCTAAGTTGTTGCTTATCTAGCTAGGTTTGGTGCTCCATTTAAAGTGGGTAATTCACTAAATTTTGTGTTTGTCTTATAAAACTATAGTCCATTTGCATCATCAGTGGGTTTTCCTCCCATTAAGGGTTTCCCACATATATAATTTTTTCACGTGTTTCAAGCTCTTATGGATTGGTACTTATGCTTGATAAGATATACATGCATATTTAAATGATATATGATTTATTAAGTAATATTTTTAAATATTTTTTTGAAGTTTGATTCACCCCCCTCCCCTTCAGTCATTTAGCTTCCAACATTTGGTATTAGAGCCTAATCTTGTTTTAGCTTCAAACATTTGGTATCGGTGTAGACACTAAAAAATTATGCATTTATAATTTTCAATGACTAAATGCTTTGAAAACATCCTAAATACCCCCTAAACCTTATTAAACCTTAATAAAACCCATCTTAACCCAGCTAAATCACTATTTTTCTAGTCACATAATACTATTCAAAAGTACTATTCACTATCACTGTTCACTGTGGGACTCACTATCAATATTCATGATGACATGGTAAGTGGTATGGCATGTGACATGGAAAGTGACAAGGCATGTGACATGTCAAGTGACATGAAAGGTGATTTGTGAGGTGATATGGCAAGTGACATGTCTTAGAAGTGATGTGTCTTGATGTAAGACATCATACCCCACCTGGGACCCTTCCCAAAGTGTTTGATAACCTTATTTAAGCATCACAAGCCCCCCCCTTGAATGGTTAATTTACAATTAAGGGACCATTACTTAACATGTATTTTACATGAAATTAACCTTGAAAATAAGAGACCTACCTCTTTAAGATAAAGGGCACCCATTTTTGACTTCTTAACCCAAATGGGACACTCACCAACCCAAATGGGAATCCCCACCCACCTGATTTTGAATAATTAATCCACCAAATATAAAATTGTGCCATACCTCTATTATTCCTCTTTTGGCATGACTCTTCACAACATGTGCTATAAATCCCCCCCCCCCCCCCTTTCCTTCACCCAGGGTTAAGTTGGAAAGTGGCAAATCAATATTTTTTGTTGTTAACATTTTCTTGTAGGTTTTTGGAGGAGGTTATCCAATTGATAAGGAGGTCATCCTCATATTGGAGGAGAAAATATTCATTGCATTAAAGCTCTTCTGGAATCACTAAAAGATTTCATCAATAACACCATCATCGACAACCATCTCAAAGGTAACCTTGTTTGTTTACTTCATTTAAACTTATTATCTCATTTGGCCTCTTCTCTCTTGACCTCCATACCTTTCACATTTCAACTCTTATTTTTTCCCTTTTTCACTTCATTTATTTTCTTGGCCATATTTATCCACTTGACCCTTTTTACCTCTTTGCCATAATTCACCCACTTGACCCCTTTTGCCTCTTGGCCATATTTACCAAATTGACCATTTATCCTTTTTACCCTTTTCCCTTATATCTTCTTGATCATTTTTACCATCACCTTATTGATCATTTCAATCATTTATCAACCTCAACTGAACCATCTTTCCCTTTTGACTATTTGCCAAAACAAAACCATAACCTTGCCTCAACTAGCCTTTTAGCATTTTCTTGATTTAGTCATTTTATTAGCAAAGCATCCATCCTAATTGTCTTTAATTTTAGAATTGATGTAATTTAATGCAATTATGTTTCATTTTATCATTTCAATTTAATTATCCAAAGAAGGTGAATTGACAGCCTCCTAGGAAGCTTTCACTTTTAGGACCTAGCTCACGCTAGGCAATCCACTTTGCTACTTATCTAACAAAAAAAATTTCTTAGTGTTTTCTTATTACAGGTTATCCCTTCATAGCCAAAGAGGAGTATCCACCATCATCTAGATCATGTGCACATTTTATACCAGGTTCTCATAACCATTACCCTTATTGATAGTTTATTCTTTTTATACTTAGAAAAAAGCAAAAAATAGAGAGAAACATTTAGGCATGCCTAGTGGGACCTAGTTCCCTTTCTTCCTTAATTGTTTGCTCATTGAATGAAATCATTTATTTTTTGGATTAAAAATAAACCATTGTAATTCATTGATTACTTGATAATTTTAGTTTATTTAGAAACTTAGGAGGCAAAGTAATCTTATCATAGCATTCACAATTGTTATCACACACAAAACCAAACCACAAAATAATTTACACATCAAAATAATACTTGAGACAAGAACCGACCAGGATTTCATCACCTAGAAGCAACCTAACCCCATCTCGGCTATCCCACTTAGATTTCACCACCAAGGAGAGAACCAACTTAGCTCTCTAGTTGAGTATAAACTCTGGACTCAATATATATTGGCTAAGCACCCACACTAGATGTGGGATCATTAAGTGAGGGGAGAAAACCCCAAACACCAAGCCACATACTAAAGTTCAACATAAATCATCCTTTTGAGCACCTAAATAGCCTGAAACTATCTGTAGACTTCCACTTTAGTACCCATTTTGTAATCCAACCTCCCATATCACACTCTTTAAGGTATAAGCCAAAAGAGATTTAAAATTAATCCTAAGGATAAAATGCACTTCTTAGTGTATGTATTGATTACTTGAATTTTTTGGTTTTGCTCTTTGTTTGAGGTGTGAGTGTCACAATAACATTCCATGTTTTCTCATATGGTTTCAATTAGACAATAAGTGAGAAATCAAAACAACCAACCACCACCTTCTTCATCATCTATGGATTATACCTCAAATGTTGAAAATTTTTATCATGCTTCACCTCACTATTCTCCTCCACCACATTTTCCTTCCATAATCCCAATCATATCTAGAGGAGATCTAGACTTTAATACCTTCCTTGATAATAATCTAGTGGATTTACAACATTACCTCACTATACCCCACCTGCTTTAGTTCCTTCTTTTGATATTTCTCTTAGCATGCCATCTCACCTTACAGTAGGTACCACTTCAACCCAACCATTGACATAGGCCTCTTCTAACACCCCATCTACCCAACCTCAAACCAATCTTCCACACCCCAACCAAACACCTCCTATCACAGCCCATGTGGATTTAACCTTACCATTTGTTACCTATACCCCATCCATCGATGCATTATATTTCATTCTAGCTTCTGTCTTCCCTTCGGTTACAACTAATCCCTTAGCCATAGTCCCACTTCAAAGCCTAGTGCTCTCTATACCTCAAAACATTCCCACAATTAGCATTAGAGTAATTATACAACCTCAACTTTCCCAACTTCTTCCTACCTCAACCATACCAAACACATATTTTTCTCAACAAGTACCTATGACAACTTACCAGTATATCCCTCACCCACAAGGGTACATGCCTTCCTACACCCGAGCTTTCATACCAAGTAGTTCTTATGTGCCACCATATCAACCTCTTGGCACCACTTATCAATATGTGACTTCTTCAACACCATCTGTTGCCTATTCATACATTGCCATAACCCAACCTTAACAAAATTGACCTATTAATTAAATGGATTCCCAAACTCAAGTTGATCCAATAAAAATACTAATGGACAAAATGACTAGTTTGGAGTCATCCATCTCCACCTCAACCAATATTTTATCTTATGACCAAATTTGTAACAATCCTATCCATCCATCTATGCCCATTCATGCTTACCCTCATCAGTGGGAATTTCCCAAATTTTCTAAATTCTAAGGTAAAGAGGATCCTTAACAACACCTAAGATATTTTCATCATGCTTGTTACTTGATTGCTTATGATGATGATCTCCTCCTCCAGACCTTTCCCATGTCATTATCTAAAGCCACCCTTGACTGGTATAGTGCCCTTTCCACTCATTCTATATTTTCTTTCTCTTAATTGGCACAAACCTTTTTAAAATACTTTTCAGTAAACATATCTAAAAAGGTTTCCATTACTGACCTATACTCCATCAAACAGTTTGAAGACAAATCCATTATTGATTTCATTGCTAGATGGAGGTGCCTCATCAATCAACCTACCTTCCCTTTACCCCAACCCAAATTGATCAAATTATTCTCTTGAGGGTATGCCAAGAATATTTCTCCAACTCTCCAATTCCAAACCTTTAGGACCTTTGACGAAGCATTCACTATGGCCCACAAATTGGAAAAATGTGCTATTAATGAACAGAAGTTAAACCTTTGAAATAAAAACTCTAGTTTCAAATCTACTAACTCATCCACCACCAAAACCATGAACCCAACCAATTCTAAAGAAAAGCATCAGCACATTCAGTTGTTCTCAAAACCGTGCGTCCTCTAACCATCAACCAAACACCTCAAACCAATAATCCTTCCAATCTCCAAAACCATAAACAAAATCAAGCTCCTTCAAAACCTATTACCTTGATTGGGGAGTCTTATGCATCAATCTTGGAAAAATTACTTAAATCCAATCTAATACAACTTCCACCCATCAATCCCCCTCAATAATTTGATACTTCTCACCCCCTTCCTAGGTGGTACAATAAGAATGATCATTGTGATTATCATCAAGTTGTTAGACATGATACTAATAGATGTAATACCTTTAAGAGCATTGTCCAAGACCTAATTAATAAATGGGAGCTTGTGTTTGATAACCCAAATGCTCCTTCCAACCAATCTCTTGATATTTTCTAAAAATTATTCCCAAATCATCCACCTTCAACCCAATACCATGAAAACCAACCCAAATCCTCCAACTCACATGAGGCACATGTAATTAATGTCATCAATAAAGTAACCCTTGATGAAAATGTCATCACCTGTATCACCCTAATAGAGGAAAACAATCCACCAATGCCTATTTCTCCAAGTGCCCAAATGGAGGAAGTAGCTACCCTTTCCACTTCCTTAGATGAAACCACAATTCCATCTAGCTCTCCTATGGTGGAAATACCCAAGGAGATAAGCATTCCATCACCATTTCATCCACCCTTCTAATCCAAGTATTAATGCCACCTACTTCTTTGGATAACCAAACCCAAGAAGAAATTATGCCTGCCCTTCCATCTAAAATCATTACCCCCACCACTGCTATTACAAAACCATCTATACCTCCCATATTTCTAGAGAAACCTTGGCCTCATCTGCCCAATCATCACCTTTGAAACCTTCCATCAAAGATAGCAACATTGAAACTGCTCCTTCTTCCTTAAAGGACTTGTGCTTTGAAACCAATAATCAGATAAAAATACACATTTATAAATCTTTTTCCCAGCTCATTCAAATTTTGGAATTTACCTCCCAACCTAACTTTGATAGAGCCACCTTTTGGCATCGACTTGGACTCCCATATCAAATCAAATATGAACCTTCCACCTCACTTGAGTCTACCCTCGAATCTATTGCTATAACTCCACCAACTACCCCTCTTAAGATCACCAGTGAACCATCTAACCTGCCCTCACCTAAAATTTTCAAACCACCCTATGCTTCTTTCATCAAGCCATAAAAAAATTTAGGGATCCTTCCCACACCTAATCCTGCTCACTCTCCATTGAGATTAGATTTAGCAGTATCAACCTAATTAAAGACAAATCTAATTAAACCTATTAAAAATGGAGGGTTGCCTAGGCCATAACCTCAAGTTAGGCCCATACCATCTCCTTCCCCTTTACCCTCTATTTTGGGACCACATCCTTCCACCATTCCTGTTACCTACTCTTCCTCTAAAAAACCATCTCCCCTTTCTCGACCTATAATAACCCAACCCTCTAGTTCATCATCATTCATTACCAACCTTTCTCCATCCACTTTCCCATTCAATAAACCCTCATCATCTAGACCTTCAATTCCTAAACCTATTGTAACTAATCCAATACTTTCTAAACCACCAACCAAACTCACTCCACCAACCACACCTCCTATCCAAAAAACTTTACCCCATAAGATCCCTACACCTAGAGTTCAAACTTCACCACCTTCTAGATCTTTACCAGAATCTTATACTACCATTTTTTAAAGACTATTACAAGCCTCTATCATTATCTTACCACCAATCAATCCTTTTGACCCCACTCACAAAAATCCAACTTGGTTCAAGGATAGTTTGATTTTTATTTATCATAGGACCCTTGGGCATGATACAAAAAATTGTAAAGCCCTCCAATCAATTGTTCATGGCCTTTTAGAGGAAGATGATATGTTAGATGAATCTTCTGTAAGTACCTTGCCTCTTCTACCACCTATCAATCATCCCCCTTATTAATCAACTTTCTTACTTCCACCAAGGAGTGAAGAAGAGGAACTGAAGCAAGAAACCATCCCCCTTATCAATCCCATTCATATGGTGACTTGGTCTTGAGCTTAACAAAAGAATACAAGTAAATTCATCCAATAAAATGAAAAGGGAAGGCCAAGCTAGCCATTCTATGGTCTTATTATCCAACTCCCTAACCAACCAACCACACCCAAACAACTACACCTTCACCTTCACCTTCACACTCACAACAACCCAAGACCAAAGTCTCCATTTTGGGAGTCCCTTCTTCTTCCATTGTATCTCCATTTATCCAGCACTTGGTGTTAAAAAAACTTCACCAAATTCCAGTCAAAATGAGCCTTTATGACTTAATTAACACCTCACCTCAACATTATCAGGCTTTAATCAAAACACTAAATTCTATAGAGGTTTAACCAAATGATATCCAACCTCTTGCATCTTTAATTGGAGCCATCCAACATGTTTCCATGGTCACTTTTTAGAAATCAAAAATTCTACCATATTGTAGTGAAGACCCTAATCCCCCTCTTTTCATCACTGCATCCATCAATTAGACATGTGTCAAAAGAGTCATGATTGATGGGGAAGTGAGTATCAAGATCATCTCCTCCCACACTTATGATCAACTTTAACTACCTAAAAACATCATGTCTAAAAGCTCGGTAGTTCTTTGATCATTCAACGATACTTTGGCTACCACTCTAGGAATAGTTGTTCTTCACATCAGTTTGGGTCTTCAAACTATTCTTGAACTATTTTATGTCATAGAAGGTGAGTTTCAATATAATATGTTACTCAATCACCCTTGGATTGAATCCATGGGCTATGTCCCTTCCACCCTTCATTGATGTATCAAATTCAAACATGAGGAACAAGTCATTACAATCAAGGTTGATTTGAGTCCCTTCACTTCTTATAATATGACATATCAACCCAATGACATCCTCATTCCACCTTCGTCCCCTCCATAACCAACCTCTAACCTAACCACTAAATCAACCCCACCTACCAACACTTATGCCTACAATAATGAGGAATTATCCACTAGTTCAATCATCACTTCATCTCAAATCCCAGCCAAAAACCCCTTGTAATCCACATTTCAATGTCTTACACTAGGGGAATATCGACTCCTAGCTTTGGATGCTTTCCCTTCTCCACATGAATTTGGGAATCTCCAAAATGATCCATCTTATGATCCTAATATCAGTACCGTTTTCCCCTTTGGCCTTTCTAATAATAGAACATATTTTGTCTATGTGGGATTTGATAAGCCACTCCTTGCTCCTATTGCCATGCCTTATATCCAACTATTCACTTCAAAATTTTCTTATCTTAGCAATCTAACTTTTGCCTAGATGTACTTTCATCAATGTCCTTGGAAGGGGTTTGGTTTCAGACTCTATGAACAAGGGCCTCACGAACTTCCCATCTTCAAAATATAAAAACCTCATGAGTTCTTTGTCTTGGGATACATTCCCCTGAAAGAACCTAGATCACCAAAACCAATTCTCACCACTATCGATGAACCTCAAACCTCATCAATCCCAACTCTCCCATTTAGAGAACTTCCAACCACACCAATCCTAGTCGAGGAACTTCTACCCCTATCAACCTCACCTTTCCAATTTAAAGAACCTCTACCCTTACCAACTCCATTTGAAGACTTCGAAATCATCCCATCCAACCTTTTTTTTATTAGTACCATTAGTTTAGGCCCATTGACCTATCAACATAGTGGCCAAACTAAAACCTTTCCTCTCATCCACCCCAAAATGATCAACCATGATTCACCCACCATCTATACCATTCAGTGCCAAGACAATAATTCTATCCTCACCTACCTTGGTATAAGAGACTCCCATCCATAAATCCTTCCCTTCAAAAAACCAAACCATGCTCAATGAATAAACTATTAATATTAACTTAGGAACCCAGGGGAATCCTCCAAGAATCCTTGTATCATTAAGTTGGGCCAATCCTTGGACTCAAATAATCAACATGATTATCCTTCCTTCTTTTAGGATTGTAGCATCATATTCTCTTGGTCTTATCAAGATATGCTCAGGATTAACCCCTCCATTACCCTTTATAATATCATTACTTGTCTAGAGGCTAAGCCAATATGATAAAAGCTTCGTAAAATGTACCCTCATATAGCTCTTCTCATCAAGGAATAACTTTAGCATATTTTATTTATCAACTTTATTCAACCCATTAAATACACATAATGGGTCTCTAATATTATTTTCATTACCAATCCCAGTGGGGGACTCTACCTTTGTGTGTATTTTTGAGACCTTAACCTTGCATGCCTCAAAGATAACTTTCCTTTACCCAACATCGACCAACTAGTTGACCTTACCATAGGTCATGAGATTTTATCCCTTATGGATGGTTTTTTACGATACAATCAGACCCTGATCACCCCCTCAAACCAACATAAAACTTCCTTCATTACTCATTGGGGAACCTTTTGCTATCTAGTCATCCCTTTTGGCTTAAAAATGTAGGAGCAATGTATCAATGGGCCATGGCTTGTCTTCCATGATCTTATTCATAAAATTATAGAGGATTATGTGGATGATCTCCTCAAAAAATTTGAACACTACAAGGACCATTTATTTATTCTTACTATCATTTTTGATCGACTAATCCAATTCCATGTTCAGCTCAATCCTAAAAAATGCATTTTTGGGGTTTTGTCTAGAAAGCTCTAGGATTTATCATCTCCCTTCATGGAATTGAGATTGACCCTAATAAATTCAAGGGCATTCTAGAAATACCTCCTCCAACATACCTTAAGCAACTTCATAGTCTACAAGGAAAATTCCAATCTATTTGTTGCTTCATCTCTCAATGATTAGATAGATGCCAACCCTTTCACCACCTCTTGAAGAAAGACACCTCCTTTATATGGACCAATTAATTTCAAAAAGTATTTGATCCACTCAAAGAGTACTTGCTTTCTCCACCTTTTCTTATCCTACCTAGGGTTGACTAGTTTTTCTACCATTATGTATCTGCCACTAATCACTCTTCAGGTTCCATGATAGCTCATCGAGATGAAAAAAATAAGGAGAAATCCATTTAGTATATCAGTTGCACACTTGTAGAGTATAAGACATGATATACTCGTCCTAAAAAAAACTTTATCTTGTTCTCATTTTTGTTTCCTCTAAGCTTCATCACTACCTTATTAATCACAAAACATATGTTATCACTAACACCGAGCCACTCAAGTATATACACTCTAAGCCATACCAAAATTAGTGTTTGGCTAAGTGGCTCATGCTTCTAGCTAAGTTTGATCTTGAGTTTCTTCACCAAAAATCCATTAAGGGGTAGGTCATTGCTGATCAATTAGCTGAAGCCCCTCTCCTAGATAACCAACCCATTCCATTAACATTTCTTGATGAGTCTATTACAACTCTTTCTTAGGGAGAACCCTCTTATGAAATGACCATGTTTTTTGATGGCTCTAAATGCCAACATGCTAGGGGTGTATGCCTAATTCTCATACCCCTTCTTGGTGAACCTCTTCCACTATCCTTTAAACTTGACTTTGAATGCACTAACAACATGGTAGAATATGAAGCTTTGGTCATCAGTCTCCAAACTACTCTCACCTTAAAAATCAGAACCATTTCTATCTTTGTTGATTCTCAACATGTGATTAACTAGGTCAATGGGTCCTATTAGTGTAAAAATGGCATTTTACAAAAGTATAAGCTCTTCGTTGATGAGCTTTCAACATCTTTTGACTATTATCAAATCTAATTAGTACCTCAATCTACTAATAAATTTATAGATACAATAGCCTCTCTTGCATCCCGAATACGCTCTCAACCTATAGAATCCAAGTCATTTGTCACCATCCACCATTTCATTAGGCCCTCATATATCATTTTAGACCTTCCAACCATTTGTAGTGTGGAGACATCTCCTTCCAATGTATAGTATGACCAAACTCTTGATTACCTTAACCTGGGCATCATTCTACCTAACCTCTCAAAGAATGCCTAGAAGGCCTTTATGTAGGGCACCTCTCATTATACCATATTGGGGGGAATCCTATATAAATGTGGCTTTGATGGTCTTCTCCTTTTTTGTTTACATAGTCATGAGATTCCTCATGCCATCAAAGAAACCCATAATGGAATTTGTGGGGTACATTTTAGTGGCCCCACTATCACCAAAAGAATCATATACCTAGGTTAATATTGGCCTACCCTCAATCAGGATTGTTGTGACTATGTAAATAATTATGTTAATTACCAACAACATGCAAACTTGCATCATGTTCCTACTCATGGCATTCGGGTATCCATGGATTATTGGCCCTTCTCATAATGGGGGTTGGATCTCATTGGATAAATCAATCCTCACTCTTTTTAGCAACACCAATATATCATCACTGCTACAAAATATTTCACTAAATGGGTGGAGGCCATCCCCCTTATCTCTATTAAAGCTAAAAAAAATGTAGATTTTATCAATCAGCATATTATCTATCATTTTGGGGTTCCTCATAAAATCATAACAAATAATGGTAAATCATTCAAAAACAAAAAAGTTCAAGCCCTTTGTGATGCTTTTGGCATCAAACTCAATCATTCCTTGACTTACCATCCATAGGAAAATAGATAGGTAGAAGCCTCCAATAAGGCCAAGATTGGCACATACACATTCCATTTGTTTTATAGGCTTATCGTACTAGTATCCAAACCACAATAGGTGCTACAAATTTTTCCTTGGTCTTTGGTATAGATGTTGTTCTACCTTTTGAAGTCCATATTCCCTCTCTTTGTATTTCCTTACATGATATCATTTATGAAGAGGATTATTGTTAAGAATGCCTCACATACTTTGAATTACTTGATGAACATAACCTTGTTGCCTTTAACCATCTTCACATCTATCAAGAATGTATTACTCGTGCTTATAACAAGCACCTCAAACAACAGGAATTCAATATCGAAGATCTCATCCTAAAAGAAAACCAACACGTGACCAACATGGAGAAGAGTAAATGAGGTAAGTTTACTTTTAATTGGCTTGACCCTACATCATTACCCATAATTATAGATTAAGAGCTTATCATTTGTCCTCTCTTCATGGAAAATTAGAACTTGAGCCTCTCAATGCTTCACATCTATGTTAGTTTTTTTGTTAAAGAAGGATCAAGCTCACATGTTTGTCTAACTTAAGTTCATCCTTTGATTATGAGATTTTAACCTTCACCCACCTTCCTCCTCCCCTTTTAAAGACAATTGATTACAACATAGAACCATGTGATTAACAGTCACAATCATGGCCTAATCCTAAATATGGGTACCATAGCTCTACCTATAACATGGTTCTCATGGATACTTTTTGTCTCTAACAAGATGGAATCCTATGGCCATTGTCTCTCAAAACCACACCCTTTCACATATCATTGACCTTCTTGTGTAAAGTTTTTCCCTCATAAAGGTAAACCTTTAAACCTAATTAGATTGGTTCATGTCTAAATACATTTCATCTTGCAATAATTACTTTGGTTAATATCTTAAGCATTGCAGACTACTCCCTCAAAGGATAGCTACCCAAAAACAAAATAAAAAATGCCAAATGTAAGGTATATTTCTCCCTTGAAGGACAACTATCAACATCATTAAACAAATCCAATAAGCTTAGACCACTCCCTTAAAGGATGGCTAAGTTAACTTTGTCAAAAGTAGAGCAATTTCTTAGAAGCTTCTTTCATCGATCAGCTTTCCATATAGAGAAATAAAGCAAAAGACCCACTATCACAACAAATTATAAAGCTTCAATCGGCTCTCAAGCAACATAATAAGTTGGAACCTATAAGTGGCTTCCACATGTATACTTCTTGCATTGATCAGTCTACATCTAGCATACAACATGGACTTGTCTATTACCTTTATTAGGTCACCTATAAAATGGGCAAATTAATTCACATGCGGTTATCATACATAACACCCATTACCCTTCACACCACCTATCACCCATCTTCCCTTTAGACTATCTGTAAATCAAGGGATCTAAAGCTTCTTGACACCTTGTGATCAAGGAACTTGTTTTTATCGACTAAAAACTGATCATGCATAGCATTTGAGGGGCTTATATTCATTAAGTCGATCCCACTTCATGTTTTTTTTAGTCCTTGTCAAAAACAAAGCATTGTGACCTATTCTTAATGTTCTTGGTTGGTGTTTTCCTCATGACTTTTACCATCTAGTGTTGCAAAAAAAATAATCATTATTTTTACATTCAATGAGATTATACTAACCACAACCATACCAATCATAACCATAACCATAACAATCATAAGTATCCACACAACCTTAATCATGATACCATTTAACCAGTGACATCCAACACATTTTGTACATAACAAACTATGCAATATTTTATTTAGGGTGTGAGGAATTGCATGACACATACATAGTCATCAGATTACACATGGGATAAATCACATGCATACATCAACACACCCTATAAATAAGGCATCATTTATTTAAGAAAGTTTGCCTCATTAGCTAGATGGTAGCATTAGTGTAGGATGAGGGGATGGCACTCCTGTTCATTTTTATTATTGTTTTTGATGATGAATATGGTCAAAGAAAATAATCTTAGTGCATGGAGGTACATACACACTCATTTTCAATGGAAATTTGAATGACAATTCTGTGAAGGTAGATGTGCACACATGAAGGACATGATCCAATCCTGGTACTGGTCCTTATCATGATTCTATAAATAGAATACCTACCCAATCTCTTCACTGACCTAGTTCTCCATTTTCTTGATCAAGAAGGTCATATGATGTCATTGATTCAATTGAATAGTCTTCCCACTAGAAACAGTCATCTCTACCTACCTTTTCACATGAACACATCACCCTTGATATGATTAATCATCTCAATAAATTCATTATGCACCATCATGATATCTTTTTGTTTCCCTTATCATCTAATTCACATCCAATGTCTTTCCTTTCTTTGTCATCTTATGACCCATATAGTCCTATTGGTCATTTGCTTTATTATCACCTTTGGCTTGGTTTATGTAAATTGGCTTTCAACCATGGGCTACTATAGTGATCACACCTTCAAAATTGCCATTGTTACTAGTGGTGGTAACTCTTAAATCCTTGGCACTGTAGAAAATCTTCCATCAGAGGTAGGACACCATGAATTCACACCAATACATTCACATTCTTATCCCCTCTACCCTCCCCTTACTACCAATGCATTTCCATAAGCTTTGAATATCAGACCTCAACCATTGGAAATACCTATTCCAACATGGTAGCCTTTTCTTTTGTGCCAACTGAACATTCATCCATAGTAAGGTAACCATTGTCTTCTCCCGACCATGCAACTTCTTGTTGGTTAGGCCTAAACTATCAGAACCAATAAGTCATTAGTTCCATAGGGATGGGATAGAGGATGCAGACATTGCCACCATTTGTCTAGCCTACCCATGCAACTCTTGGGTCAAGTAAGGTCCATCCTCTATCGCTCACCATGATGCTAACTTATTTACTTGTAAAATATACTTGACCATAAAATAAATTATTTGCAAGTCATCACTTCATTATTGCCCTTAAAACATAACTCATATCAGTGATGAACCTTGGCCAAAGTGACTCTACAGATCTAGATAGACCCCCACCTCCTAAAACTCAACTCATAGCAGTTGACACTATCTCTAAACTCCTATCCTCACACAATTTTAGAAGGTGTAAGCTCCTAACAAAGGCACGTCTTATTTAGATTAGCTCCATTGAAGATCATTTTTGGTACTTAGCATTGTGTTCCCTTCTAATTTATCCTAACTTGCCCATCCGTATCTCTAATCCTACTAAATGTGGTATCATTATGGTAACTATTTACTGGTATACACCATTCACATTCATTAACACCTTCACCAAAACCCAAAACTATTATTTTAAAAAGCTTTCTCCCTCAACCCAAACCAACCCATGTGGTCCATCAAATTGGGGCAGCCAATTTGAACACGACTTACCCAAAACTTTTTGAACTACATTGCCCTGATGTCCATAGACTATGTAGGTGATGCTTCACTTCTAAGGGCATCTTAGCCACTAACAACTAATTCCCATCCCCTTTTTCTTCTCACTCATTTCCATCACTAACAGTGCCCTCTTGCTTAGGGCATCCTACATCAAGGAAGCTTTGAATTATTTCTTCAATGCCCTTATATTTTAACACCATCTAATACTTCCTCTTAATTTTTTCCCCTATTTCTAGGAGAACTACATTGACATAAGGCATTTTTGGACTATATAGGTAGTGCTCCATTACTCAAGTCAGCTCAGCCACATTCTTTATTTTGTTTTCCCTTCTCACTTAAATTTTTTTCCTCCACTTCTCTACCTATCCCCTCACCACCTCCCTCCATTCATCTTGTCAATCTCATTTAACCACTTTTCCATCTTGTCAATCTCTTTTAACATAAGTGTTGACAACTTTCCTCATTGGCCCCTCTTATCTCCCATAAAACCACCACCTACTCTACCTCACTAGCATCCCTATCACATTTCCTTCTGTATACTTCATAGCTCATTCCCTTACCCACTTCTCATGTTTTTGGTCTCTCTTTTCACTTATTACCAACCTTGTCTTGTATCCCCTTTAACTTCTTTCACCATCCTCATCATCTCTCTTCGCCATTGGCTAGTTGTCATACCCTCTTTATCACTCTCTTTTCCTCACCAATTCCCCATCGTATTTTGCATCTTGCAAGATTTCTATTTATTCTATAACTATACTTTTTATTTATGTGTACCACCACTCTCTACCATTTCACCATTTTTCCCACCATACCCATTTTGTATTCCTCTTATTTAATTTTTTCCATCCTTTCATCCTTTTTGTCTTCTTTTTTTCTCCACAACTAGTTTCTCCTTGGGTATTTATCCTTTAATAAGCCTTCCATAATTTCCTCTTTTCTTCTTCTCAATTCTTTCCTTTTGCCTTTTGCGTTCCCCTTTTCATCTTTTCATCTCGGTATTCTCTTGTATTTTGCATTTATGTGAGTATCCTTTCTTTATATCCCTGCTTCAATTCTTCCTTTTTCTTCTTATCATCCATGATCTTCATCCTTTATCTTCATCTCATTTCCTTTCATTGTTTTCCATCATCCTCTCCCTTTTCTAAATTTCCTTTCATTTTTCTCATCTTGAGGACATTCCTTGTTCTTTCTAACCTTTTTTTTTCCT
Source organism: Torreya grandis (assembly GCA_037957365.1). Classification (NCBI taxonomy): domain Eukaryota; kingdom Viridiplantae; phylum Streptophyta; class Pinopsida; order Cupressales; family Taxaceae; genus Torreya; species Torreya grandis. The sequence continues at coordinate 3,639,285 of JARHVA010000449.1, forward strand.
CCTATATGACCATGTTTAGCTCCTGCCATCCTTCTCCACCTTCATCTTTAAAAGTGACCTTGTTGTTTTCTCTACCTATTTCTTCATCCATCTCTTGGTCTACCTTCACCTCATCCCTTATCAAAACTCCTTTCTTCTCTCTCATTGGCACTCCACCTTCTCACTCATTAGAGTGTTATTACCAGTTTAACTGCTTCTACATGCATCTCCTTGTCTACTTCCTCGTTTCCTCCATGTCATTGCCTTAATGCATGAAAAATGGTTAGGTTCATAACTTAAGGTGCATCCCTTTCCTCCTTTGATGCCTCTATGTGTTTTTCTTGGACCCTCTTTTTTATACCACTATAGCTACTCCATTCACCCTACCTATCACCTTTCTCCCTTTTAAACCCTCTACCCATTTTGAGCATGATATAGCCTCAAATGTCTTCCATTCAATTTTGGTTTGCTGTGAGATATATATATAAAACCTATGGATTTATGACACAATTGACCAAGACTTTGGGCTCATATTACCAACCAAGAAGCCTAAGTGTTGTTAAGCCATCAGGAGGAAGATTCCTTCCCCACACCTTCTGGTCTTGCCTATTTTAAACCCCTTTTACTCCAACCTTCGAATATGTTAGAATCAAAACTAAAACCACATTCAAATGGAATATTTGGAATACCCATGTGGGGATGATAGATACACCCTCTCACACACCTTAACCTTCCAACTAATAATTTCTCTTGATTCTCCCTTTTCAGACTACATCTTCTTACACCTTGAAATAGTTGTGCTCTTTAATCGTAATCCACATCCTACTCCCTAATTTAATTAATATTATTATTCACCTCACTATATATTATAACACCCCTAAGAATATTTCTTTGAATTCCCTAAAAAATTAGCACTTACTTATTTTAGGGCCCCACTGACTCAAGGGTCAAGGGTTTGAATTTTTTCCACTTTTCATTTACCTACTCTGTTACTTTGCTTTCCCAAATTGTTGAATCATACCCTTCCATACCCTATTAATGACATTGTTGGGAAGTGTGTATAATATTATCTTATTTGGATGGTGATAAAAGAACCTTTCAGATCACCATGGTTATTCAAGTAGTGCCAAATTTTCTAAAGCCTAATAAAACATATTTATCTTTTTTTTAAATGGTGACTAAAATTTAATACTTGAACCTGCTTATCCATGGCTGCAGATTCTTTTTGCATAGTTGACACATTCATCTAATTGCATCTTAGGTAATCTCATCCATAATTTCTACCAAACCAATCATAAAACTATTTGATACCCATATTTTTTACCCTTTTGAAACTTTCCTTTCTCCAATGTCCTTCACCTGGACTTAACTACATGATATCAAATTGGGGCAACTAAGTTAACCAACAGTCTTCACCTCAAAAGAACTATATTTGGCCTGACATTATTTTTGGATTCCTATCCATGAAACTATGTAAGTATCTTCCACTTACTACATGAATCTAGAGTCAACTTAGTCATTCCCTTCCAACCCATACTCAATCCACCTACATTTTCACCATGTCCACCTTGATGTTGGTTGCTTCTAACCCAGAACATTGGTGTGTTTTGCAAAAACATTTGACCACAACAACCAACCTTATCATGTTTAACCTTTCAAACATTGCACCACCTCATGCATAACCCAACCAATTATGTTGTTTTCTAGGAGCACTTCCTACCCTAGATATTTGCAACCAACACTAAACCTTTCTAGATGACTTGATAGGCCTAACTTGATAAGTTATGACCAATGTTGTGGATAGGTTATCCCTATCATATATCCTTCTAGGATTGACCTTATTTCAACCAACATGGAAGCTTTAGTCTCTATACAATCTTGACTATTGTGTTTAGATGCATTTTGTTACCCCTTTGGCATTTCACATGCCCAACTACCTTGTGCCACCACCTAGTGCCTCCCCACCAACTACTTGTCAAAACTACACCCAATTTAGCCTTACCTCATAAACTATTGGTTTGAGGAGGGACAGCTCCTTTCATACTTAGATCACCCTGACCTTCGACCAAGTGATTCATTTTTGTTTTATAGCTTGTTAATTCAAAGCTGCACAATAAAAAGGGGCAAAATATAGCACTAGAAAATTGTTCACTTATAGTTTTCAATGACTAAATGCCATGGGACCTCCTAAATACCCCATAAACCTTATTAAACCTTAAATAACCCCTCTTAACTCAACTAAATCACTATTTTCCTAGTCACATAATACTATTCAAAATTACTATTCACTATCACTATTCACTATGGGACCCACTATCACTATTCATGATGACATGGAAAGTGGCATGGCATTTGACATGGTAAGTGGCATGGAATGTGACATTTCAAGTGACATATAAGGTGATTTTGGAGGTTATATGGCGAGTGATATGGCTTAGAATTGATGTGGTTTGATGTGGGACATCATGCCCCACCTGTGACCCTTTCGAAAGTGATTGATGACCTCATTTAAGTATCACAAGGCCCCCTCTTGAAATATGGAAAATTTATTCCCAAGGGACCATTATTCAACATGTATTTTACATGAAATTAACCTCCAAAATAGTATACCTACCTCTTTAAGACAAAGGGCACCCATTTTTGACATCTTAACCCAAATGGGACACTCACCAACCCAAATGGGAATCCCCACCCACCTAATTTTGACTAATTCATCAACGATATAGAAAATGGTGACATACCTCTATTATTCCTATTTTGGCATGACTCTTCACAACATATGCTATAAATCACCACTTTCCTTCATCCAAGGTTAAGTTGGAAGGTGGCAAATCAGTATTTTTTGTTATTAACATTTTATTGTATGCTTTTGGAGAAGGTTATCCACTTGAGAAGGATGTCATCCTCATATTGGAGGAGATAATATTCAAATCATCGAATCTCTATCAAAATCACTCCAAGATTCCATCAACAACACCATCATCGACAACCATCTCAAAGGTAAGCTTGTTTGTTTATTTCATTTCAACTTATTATCTCCTTTGGCCTCTTCTCTCTTGACCTCCATACTTTTCCCCATTAACCTCTTATTTTTCCCCTTCTTCAATTACTTTATTTATTTCCTTGGCCATATTTAGCCACTTGACCCTTTTTACCTCTTTGCCATAATTCACCCACTTTACCCCTTTTGCCTCTTGGTCATATTTACCAACTTGAGCATTTATCCCTTTTACCCTTTTCCCTTATATCTTCTTGATCATTTTGAACATCACCTTATTGATCATTTCAATCATTTATCAACCTCAACCAAACCATCTTTCCCTTTTGACTATTTTCTAAAAAAAAACCATAACCTTGCCTCGATTAGCCTTTTAGTGTTTACTTGATTTAGTCATTTTCTTAGCAAAGCATCCATCTTAATTGTATTTAATTTCAGATTTTCTATCATTTAATGAAATTATATTTCAATTTATCATTTCAATTTAATTATCCAAATAAGGTGGATTGACAGCCTCCTAGGAAGCTTTCGCTTCTAAGACCTAACTCACTCTAGGCAATCCACTTTGCTACTTGTCTAACAAGCAAGTTTTTTTAGTGTTTTGTTATTACAGGTTATTCCTTCCTAACCAAAGAGGAGTATCCACTATCGTCTATATCATGTATGTATTTTATACCAAGTTCTCATAACCATTACACTTATTGATAGTTTCTTATTTTCATACTTAGAAAAAAGTAAAAAATAGAGAGAAACAATAAGAGCCTAGTCCTTTGAAGCAGGGCTAAAACATAAATGAGATCTTAGAAGCAAGGATGGCTAGTCAACAACCTCAAGGTGGTTTCTCTATCAATAAGGCTCCGTTTGTCAATGGATCCAATTATGCCTTTTAGAATGTTGGGATGAATATATATTTGATGTATCATGATCGTATAAAAATATCGTGAGTTTAAAAAATCCTTTTAGGGATGGAAAATCATCGTGATCTTAGAAAGGCATCTCACATAAATGTAAAAGCATTGCAATCTTAGAAAAGCACCATGGTGATAAAAAATAATTTTGACTTAAAAAAGCATCTCCATCTAATAAATGTTAATGAAGGTATAAATTTTCAAAAGTGATAAAAAAAACATGCTTTATATTGGATCAATAGAAGTACTTGTAGGTTGTAAACTAAAAAATGGAAGAGTTTTGAAATAGATCAATTTATTACCTAAGTTGTGTCCACAAGTTATTGATTTTTTGAAATGTTGAATCACTTATTTATTTGCTAATTTTATACTCATTTAGACACTATACAATACATAAGTCAAAACTTGTCAGGATAAAAAAATAATAATAATTGAGTATATATATTTTTATATTTGATATATTTGGATTGGGTATAATTGGTGAATTTAATTATTTTTAAAATGTTCCCTCTAAATTTTTGGTGAGTGTAATCCTAAGGCCCATCGAATGCATAACAATCTAAAAATTATTTAAAACTCGAGACCATTGATTTGTTGACAATATAAAAAACAAAATCCTATTGAGACTAAAAATAATTTGATTATATAAGTGAAATATAATAAAATATTTGGGATTTTGTTATGAATCCATTATAAGTGAAGTATAATAAAATATTTGATTTTATCTCAATAAATCCATTATGCACCATCATGATATCTTTTTGTTACCCTTATCATCTAATTCACATCCAATGTCTTTCCTTGCTTTGTCATCTCATGACCCTTGTAGGCCTAGTGGTCATTTGTGTCATTATCATCTTTGGCTTGGTTTACATAAATTAGCTTCCAACCATGGGCTGTTGTAACAATCACACCTTTAAAACTACCATTGTTTCTAGTGGTGGTAAATCCCAAATCCTTGGCACTGTAGAAACTCTTCCATCAAAGGTAGGACACCAATACATTCACCTTATTGTCCCCTCTACCCTCCCCTTACTACAAACCCATTGCCATAAGCTTTGAATGTCAGACCCCAACCGTTGGTAGTACCTACTCCAACATGGTAGCATTTTTTTTTGTGCCAACTAAATGTTCATCTATAGCAAGGGAACCACCATATTCTCCCATCCACACTTCTTGTTGGTTAGGTCCAAACTAGCAGAACTAATAAGTCATTGGTTCCATAGAGATGGGATAGAGGATGCAGACATGGCCACCATTTTTTTAGCCTACCCATGCATCTCTTGGGTCAGACAAGGTCCATCCTCTATCGCTCACCATGCTGCTAAGTTCATTACTTGTAGAATCTACTTGACCATCAAATAAATTCTTTGTAGGTCATCACTTCGCTACGTCCCTTAAAACTTAGCTCGTAGCAGTGATGAACCTTGGCCAAAGCAATTTTATAGATCTATATAGACCCCCACCTCCTAAAACATAACTCATAGCAATTGACATTGAACTCCTACCCTTGGATAATTTTAGAAGGTGTAACCTCCTAACAAATGCACCTCTTCTTTGGATTAGATCCATTGAAGATCATTTGTGGTACTTAGCATTATGTTGCCTTATAATTTATCCTACCTTGCCCATATGTATCTTTAATCCTACTAAATGTGGGATGATTATGGTAACTATTTATCGATCTACACCATTCACATTCACTGACACCTTTATCAAAACCTAAAAATGTTGTTTTACAAAGCTTTCTCCCTCATCCCAAACCAAACCATGTGGTCCATCAAATTGGGGCAGCCAATTTGAACACCACTCACCCAAACCTTATTAAACTATATTGGTCTGATGTCCATGGACTATGTAGGCATTGCTTCACTTCTAAGGGAATATTATCCACTAAAAACTAATTCCCATACTTTTTTTCTTCTCACTCATTTCCATTGTTAACAATACCCTCTTTCTTATGGCATCCTACATCAAGGAAGCTTTGAATTCTTTCTTTAATGCCCTTATATTTTAACACCATCTAATACTTCCTCTTAAGTTTTCCCCCATTACTAGAAGAACTACATCGGCCTAAGGTATTTTTGGACTATATAGGTAGTGCTCAATTACTCAAGTCAGCTCAGCCCCATCCTTTATTTTGTTTTTCCTTCTCACCAAAAATATCTTCCTCCACTTCTCTACCTATCCTCTCACCACCTCTCTCCCTTCAGCTTGTCAATCTCTTTTAACCACTTTTCCATCTTGTCAATATCTTTTAACACAAGTGTTGACAACCTTCCTCATTAGCCCCTCTTATCTCCCATAAAACCACCACCTACTCTAACTCACTAGCATCCCTATCACATTTCCTTGTGCATACTTCATAGCTCACTCCCTTACCCACTTCTCATGTTTTTGGTCTCTCTCTTCACTTATTACCAACCTTGTCCTTTATCCCCTTTAACTTCTTTCACCATCCTCATCATCTCTCTTTGCCCTTGGCTAGTTGTTGTACCCTCTTTATCACTCTATTTTCCTCACCAATTCCCCATCGTACTGTGCATATTGCAAGCTTTCTATTTCTTCTATAACTATACTTTTTATTTATGTGTACCACCACTCTCTTCCATTTCACCATTTTTCCCACTGTACCCATTTTGTATTCTTCTTATTTACTTTTTTCCATCCTTTTTGTCTTCTTTTTTTCTCCACAACTAGTTTCTCCTTGGGTATTTATCCTTTGATAAGCCTTCCATAATTACCTCTTTTCTTCTTCTCAATTATTACCTTTTGCCTTTTGTGTTCCCCTTTTCCTCTTTCCATCTTGGTACTCTCTTGTAGTTTGCATTTGTGTGAGTATCCTTACTTTATATCCCTGCTTCAATTCTTCCTTTTTCTTCTTATCATCCATGATCTTCATCTAATTTCCTTTCATTATTTTCCATCATCCTCTCCATTTTCTACATTTCCTTTCATTTTTCTCATCTTGAGGGCATTCCTTGTTCTTTCTGACCTTATTTTTTCTCCTATATGACCATGTTTAGCTCCTTCCATCCTTCTCCACCTTCATCTTTAAAAGTGACCTTGTTGTTTTATCTACCTATTTCTTCATCCATCTCTTGGTCTACCTTTACCTCATCCTTTGTCAAAACTCCTTTCTTCTCTCTCATTGTCACTCCACCTTCTCACTCATTAGAGTGCTATCACCAGTTGAACTGCTTCTACATGCATCTTGTCTAATTCCTTGTGTCCTCCATGTCATTGCCTTAATGCATGAAAAATGGTTAGGTTCATAACTTAAGGTGCATCAATTTCTTCCTTTAATGCCTCTATGTGTTTTGCTCAGACCTTATTTTTTGTACCTCTCTAGCTACTCCACTCACCGTACCTATCAGCTTTCTCCCTTTTAAACCCTCTACCCATTTTGAGCATGCTACAACCTCAAAAGTATTTAAATCAATTTTGGTTTATTTTGAGATATATATACTAATCCTCTGGTTTTATGACACAATTGGCCAAGACTGTGGGCTCATATGAACAACCAACAAGTTTGAACATTGCTAAGCCATTAGGAGGAAGATTCCTTCCCCACCCCTCTAGCCTTGCCTATTTTAAACCCATTTTACTTTGACCTTCGAAGTTGTTAGAATAAAAACTAAAACCACCTTCAAATGGAATATTTTGGATACCCACATGGGGATGATAGCTACACTCTCTCACACACCCTAACCTTCCAACCAATAATTTCCTTTGTTTTTCCCTTCTCGGACTACATCTTCTTACACCTTGAAATAACCCTACTTTTTAATGACAATCCACAGCCTGCTCCCTCATTTTTTTATTATTATTATTATTATTATTATTATTATTATTATTATTATTATTATTATTATTATTATTATTATTATTATTATTATTATTCACCTCACTCTATATTCTAAAACCCTAAGCGTCTTTCTCTGAATTCCCTTAAAACTCAATGCTTACTTATTTTAGGGCCCCATTGACTCAAGGGTCAAGGGTTTAAATCTTTGCCACTTCTAGTTTACCTACTCTACTACTTTGCTTCCCTAAATTATTGAATCATGCCCTTCCATAGCCTGTTAATGACATTGTTGATAAGTGTGCATAATATCAACTTATTTTGATGGTGATAAAAGAACCCATTGGATCACCACAGTAATTTGAATAGTGCTAGATTTTTTAAATCCTAGTAAATCATATTTCTCTTTTTTTTTGAATGGTGACCAAAATTTAATGCTTGAACCTGCTTATCCATCACTGAAAATTATTCTTACATAGTTGACACAATCATCTAGTTGCATCTTAGGTAATATCATCCATCATTTCTACCAAACCAATCAGAAAATCATTTGATACCCATATTTTCCACCCTTTTGAAACTTCCCTTTCTCCAACGTCCTTCAACTAGACCTAACTACATGATATCAAATTGGGGTAACCAAGTTAACCAACACTCTATTAGGTTGTGGAGCTAAAAGCTTTACTGATGCAGACATTGGAGGAGGGTGCTGAGTGTCACAGTCGCCTGCGTCGGTTAGGCCAACTGACGTCGGTCAGGTGGAGACAAGAAGCTGCCAATGACTGTCAGATATCGGCTGATGTCAGTCACCCCCAGGCAGACAGGGACTGAATTCGGTCGCCTGTGTGGTTTCGAACTATGAGTTCCATGGACAGTTCGTTAACGAATCGGTTGTTTGCACGAAGAAGGCTAATTTTAGTCTTGAGCTGCGGATCTAATTATTGTAATTAGATGCCTAATTATTGTTTGCATGAGATATATATAATAGACTCATGGGCTATATTGGAATTTGTGCTAGAGAGTAATAGAGAAAATATTAGCTCCTTTAGAGTGAAGAGAGCAAGGTGTGTTCCTCCTAGTGCCACAGTGCCAAGTATGGGTGCTGGTTTGGAGAATCAAAAGGATTCTTCATGTATGTAGGATCTTGGTCAGTAGGTGTGCAAGGCCACATTTGGAGATCTGCATGGTAAGTAAGATCATTGATTTGCAGGTGTATGTGTGTGCAAGATCTAGGTTTGTAGGTGTGCAGAACTAGATTGATTTGCAGGTGTGCAAGATCAGGGAGGTCAGCAACACAACAGGTAGCAAGATCAGGAGAGATCTACTTGGAGTATGGTGTGTACTCAATTGGAGAGCAAAGAGGAAGGTAAGGTAGTTCCTTCCAAAGTAATATCATTTGAGTTGCAGGTTGTTGCAAGTTCATGGGAGATCTACTTGGAGTGCGTTGTGTACTCAGTTGAGTATGTGTGTATACTCGGTGTACTGGCAGTATTGTTACTGACTAGTTGACTAGCGGTGTTGTTACTGGCTAGTGGAGGTGAACACCAACTCTGTGTTTGAGTTGTGTGTTGGGACCGTAATTGAGAGAGTTAGCTCTTGAAGGTGAATTACTAAACACTTGGTGTGGGAAGCCTATAAGGTGGGAAGAGTGTGGCATCTCTTCATTTGTAATTTTTTTTTGGAAGAGTATTAATACAATTGGGTATTGTCTCTCATATTCTGTGTTATTTATGAATTCTAGTTACTTGTTACTTTTGGTTTAATTCCGCATGTTAAGTTGCTTGTACATGGTAATCAATGGTGCTTCCTAGATCCTAACACACTCTTCACCTCAAAAGAACTATAATTGGCCTGACATTTTTTTTAGATTCTTATACATGGAACTATGTAGGCAGCATCCACTTACTGCATGTATCTAGAGTCAGCTCGGTCATCCCCTTCTAACCCATACCCAATCCACCCACACTTTCACCATGTCCACCTTGACATTGGTTGCTTCTATCCTAAAACATTGGCATGTTTTGAAAAAATGTTTGACCACAATGACTAACCTTACCATGTTTAACTTTTTAATGTTTGCACCACCTCATGCATAACTTGATCAATTAGGAACACTTCCTACCCTAGATATTTGTGACCAACACCCAACCTGTCTAAATGACTTGATAGGCTTAACTCGATCAGCTATGACCAATTCTATGAATCGGTTATCCCTATCATGTTTCCTAAGATCGACCTTATTTTTACCAACATGGAAGCTTTAGTATCTGTATAATCTTGACTATTGTACTTAGATGCATTTTGTGAACCCTTGTGGCATTTCACATGCCCAACTACCTTGTGGCACCACTTAGTACCTCCCCACCAACTACTTGTCAAACCTACACCCGATTTGGCCTTCCCTCATTGACTCTTGGTTTGAGGGAGAATGCTCCTTCCATACTTAGAGCACCTTGACCTTCAACCAAGTGATTTTTTTTTGTAGCTTGTTAATTCAAAGTTGCATAACAAAAAGGGGCAAAATGTAAACACTAAAAAACTACGCGCTTGTAATTTTCAATGACTAAATTCTTCAATACCCCCTAAATACCCGCTAAACCTCCTTAACCCTTAACAAACCCCTCTTAACCCAACTAAATCACTATTTTTTTATTCACATAATACTATTCAAAGTTACTATTCACTATCACTATTCATGATGACAAGGAAAGTGGCATGGCATGTGACATGTCAAGTGACATAGAAGGTGATTTGGGAGGTGATATGGCAAGTGATATGGCTTAGAACTGATGTGGTTTGATGTGGGACATCATACCCCACATGGGACCCTTGCAAAAGTGCTTGATGACCTCATTTGAGTATCACAAAGGCCCCCCTTGAAATATGGAAAATTTACCCTCAAGGGACCATTACTCAACATGTATTTTATATGAAATTAACCTCCAAAATAAGACATCTACCTCTTTAAGATAAAGGGAAACCATTTTTGACTTCTTAACTCAAATGGGACACTCACCAACCCAAATGGGAATCTCCACCCACCTCATTCTGACTAATTCATCCACCATATATAAAATGGCATCATACCTCTATTATTTCTCTTTTGTCATGACTCTTCACAACATATGCTATAAATTCCCCCCTTTCCTTCACCCAGGATTAAGTTGGAATGTGGTAAATCAGTATTTTTTGTTATTAAAATTTTATTGCAGGTTTTTGGAGGAGGTTATCCACTTGAGAAGGAGGTCATCCTCATCTTAGAGGAGAAAATATTCAAAGCATCAAAGCTCTACTGGAATCACTTCAGGATTTTATCAACAACACCATCATCGACAACCATCTCAAAGGTAACATTGTTTGTTTATTTCATTTCAACTTATTATCTCCTTTAGCCTCTTCTCTCTTGACCTCCATACCTTTCACCTCTTCTTTTCCCCCTTTTTCACTTCATTTATTTCTTTGGCCATATTTACCCACTTGACCCTTTTAACCTCTTTGCCATAATTCACCCACTTGACCCCTTTTGCCTCTTGGCCACATTTACCAACTTGACCATTTATCCCTTTTACCCTTTCCCCTTCTATATTCTTGATCATTTTGACCATCACCTTATTGATCATTTCAATCATTTATCAACCTCAACCAAACCATCTTTCCCTTTTGACTATTTGCCAAACCAAAACCATAACCTTGCCTCGACTAGCCTTTTAACATTTGCTTGATTTAGTCATTTTCTTAGCAAAGCATCCATCTTAATTGTATTTAATTTTAAATTTGTTGTCATTTAGTGTAATTTTATTTAAGTTTATCATTTCAATCTAATTATCCAAAGAAGGTGGATTGACAGCCTCCTACGAAGATTTCGCTTCTAGTACCCAGCTCACACTAGGCAATCCACTTTGCTACTTGTCTAACAAACAAGTTTTTTAGTGTTTTCTTATTGCAGGTTACTCTTTCCTAGCCAAAGAGGAGTATCCACCATTTTCTAGATCATGTGCGCATTTTATACTAGGTTCTCATAACCATTACCCTTATTGATAGTTTCTTATTTTCATACTTAGAAAAAAAAAAAAATAGAGAGAAACAATTAGAGCCTAGTCCTTTGAAGCAGGGCTAATACCTAAAGGAGATCTTAGAAGCAAAGATGGCTAGTCAACAACCTCAAGGTGGTTTCTCTAGCAATAAGGCTCCATTTTTCAATGGATCCAATTATGCCTATTAGAATGTTGGGATGAATATATATTTGATGTATCATGATCGTATAAAAATATTGTGAGTTTAAAAAATCCTCGTAGGGATGGAAACTCATCATGATCTTAGAAAGGCATCTCACATAAATGGAAAAGCATTGCAATCTTAGAAAAGCACCATGGTGATAAAAAATAATTTTGACTTAAAAAAGCTTATCCATCTAATAAATTTTAATGAAGGTATAAATTTTCAAAAAGTGATAGAAAAAAACATGCTTTATATTGGATCAATAGAACAACTTGTAGGTTGTAAACTAAAAAATGAAAGATTTTTTAAATAGATCAATATATTACCTAATTTGTGTCCACAAGTTATTGATTTTTTTAAATGTTGAATCACTTAATTATTTTTCCCTTTTATACTCATTGAGACACTATACAATACCAAAGTCAAAACTTGTTTGGATAATATATATATATATATATAATTTTGAGTATATATATTGTTATATTTGATATATTTGGATTAGGTATAATTGGTGAATTTAATTTTTTTTTAAATGTTCTCTCTAAATTTTTAGTGAGTGTAATCTTAAGGCCCATCGAATGTATAACGATCTCAAAATTATTTAAAACTCTGGACCATTAATTTGTTGGCAATATAAAAACAAAATCATTTTAAAACTAGAAATAATTTGATTATATAAATAAAATATTTAAGTTTTTTTAATAAACTGTTGAATAATCTAATGTGACCAAATCAAAAAATCCCCATTATTCTCCTCATTATGAGTATTTACCCCTAAAATTTTCAATGACAAACAATTAAACAGTCATAAAATAAATGATAATTAATAAGTTTCAAGTTAATTCAAACGCTTCACTGATTTGGAGCATTATATAAACTAGAATAACGATTAAACCATGTAAGAAGATCAAATATTGCACTTATTGATTTATTAGAAAGAAATACTCCCTATAAATATTGCATTATATTAAATTAGTTTCATTTTATGTTGTAATTTTTATGTATAAAATATATGATTAATTATTTAAACATTTCAAGTAAACATTTATAAACAAATAATTTGAAAAGATCTTTTATTAATATTTTATATTATTTATTTTCTTTTAAATAATTTTTGTATTAATTTTTTTTTTTTTTTTTAATTTAAATTAATTTTTTAATTACAACTTAACAATTGATGTTTTATTGTTTATATTGATTATTTTTTTATTCTTTTAATATCTACACGATCATTTTTTTATATATATAATATTTTCCTTTACAAACATTTTAAATCATTGAAATGAAAGTTAAATAATAATTAATAAGTTTCCTTCTTTTTATTTATATTTTCTTCTTGAAAAACATAATTTATATCATATTTTCATTCACAAAAAAAATGTACCTATAATTAATAATATATTGATATTTCTCCATTCGTAATTTTATCGAACTTCAGATTTTAACAGTATATCAAACAAATTACTTGATTCCCTTAGTTATTTCTCAATATCATTTCTTTAAAATGATTTTGTTTTGGACCAAAACTCCTAAAATCAATCTTTATTTTAAATTTGAGCAAGAGTTGGATGTTGTTAAAATATGACTTTGTCGTAATTATTAAGATTATTAATAGATGGTCAATTTCTAAATAAAGGGTCATATTTATAACCTTTATGGTTTTAAAATGGGAAATTTTGTAGTTTATAGATTGCTGCTCCATCATTAAAATAATGAATTCTCGAAACAACTCACTAACATCCAACTTAATATATTTTAGTAAAATTTATGTAAATATTTTATATTTTTTTAGATTATTATATATTTTTAAAAATAAATTCACAACTCCTTTAAAATAATATTTAAACCATTTTTTGGAGTTAGAAATGTATAGAAAGATCCATACATGAACATAGTTTAAGGTTTTCATAGTTGGATTAAATATATAATTCAGCCCATAGAAATAGGTTCCTTGTTCAATTACTCATTTTATTTTCATATTTGGAAAAATGACAAAAACAATTCTTGGTGCCTAACTCAACATTTCACGTTTTTGAGGAATGACGTATCATCAATCGATTGAATTTAACAATGATCATGTGTAAAAACAGATAGGTAATCTCTTCCAAAAACTAGTTATTGAATGGAAGATATATTATTATGAGGTTTAGATAAACAAGAATAGAACTCTTGAGTATATTATATTTTAAAAAGTCACCTTAATTAATGGAGACCTTGATTTGATATCCAAAAGATCAGTGCAAGGCTAAGACAATATACCATCTACCACAGCTCTATAATCCACACAATCCATATTCTATTATCCTCAATATTGGGATGAAGGATATTTCCTATTTAAAGACCACTTCCCAAACTCAAATAAAAATAGTTTACTTGTAGAGCCAACTACATGACTTCTCGACCAATGAGAAAGATAACATAACTATTAATGATTTTATATTTTTACAATTCATAAAAATCAATATTGATTTTTTTTTAAAGTAAATGTGTATTTGATTTTTTTGTTTTATCTTTTGAATCACCATTCAATTTTTTATCAGGAGAAAAATGACTAATAATAAGCCCCACGCTCCTTAAAATAGGGTAAAGATGACGGTCATAAGAAGTATTAAATGGGAAGATAACCATTGTTAGATTTAGAAACATGTGTTCATATGTAATATTTTGATGAAAGCTTGTATCTCAAAGTGACAATTAGTTTGACACCTAAAAACTTAAAATTTAAAAACTTTAATTAATTTTAAGATTAATTAAAATGAATCAAAGTTAGATTGTGATTTAAATAAAAATCGATTAATTGAAATTATTGTTATATATAAACACTCCATTTTTTTATTATTTCTATGTCATAATTGTAAAATGAAACTTCCTACAATTACATATAAATTGGTTTAAATTCATCTATTTATCTAACATACGAGTTTAAATTCACCTTGGAGTATCTCTAGGTGAGACGATTGGGTGAATAAGATCTTTTTAATTATTATTTTATTCATTTTCTCTAGTCAATTACTTTAATCAATTTAATAATTCTTCTATTCCGGTCTAAATTTATTTGTTCATCTAACATACGAGTTTGAATTCACCTTGAGGCATCTCTAAGTAGGATAATTCATCATATTAGATCTGTTTAATTATCATTTTGATCATTTTTTTGGGTCAATTCTTCTACTCTTATCAATTCATTAATTCCTCTTCACTGATCAATTAATACAATCAATTCCCCTTCTATAAATTATTATTCTAATCAAATTCTCTATATTGTATTAATTAAGTTGATCTTTAATTAATTAAATTAATCATTATTTAATTTTATAATTATATTCAAATGGAATTATAATTTATTTTCAATTATTAAATTCTCATTTTCCTTCCAAACAATATCTTCATTCAAAAAAGAATCTTGAAATCTTATGGAATATTATTTTGTGAGTCAAGCTAATTACTAAATGAATTAATATGTAGGATTATTCTCTACTATTTATCTTGGAGACAAGATGAAGTGCTCACAATAAATCTTGTGAGATATTTTAGAGAGTATTCTCAACTCTTCATCTTGGAAATAAGATGAAGAGCCTACATTGGTTATCCATGTGCTTTCTTGGAAATGATTCTCCACCTTTCATCTTTAAAATAAGATAAATGGCCCAAAATGACTCTCTCAAAAAGATATTATGAGGATAATCCTCTATCATTCATATAAAAAACAAGATGAATGATTTATATCATTTTTTTTTTTAATGTTTTCAAAAGCCATCCACCACCCTCCATCTTGATTAAGATGAAAGGCTCACATTATTGATCTATATGTTGATCCATGTGCACTATTGAAGACTCATTTACAACCATTAATATTGATTTCAATATGAAGTGTCATCATTGATATTAATTTGTTATAAACAAACCTTATTACATTTCAATTATCATGCTGAAATTATACAATGAAGTGCTGAAAATTTCTCGAGTCCTCTTATGCATCATCTTTTCAAATTTATCATCAAAATTAACTAATCCATATTTTCAATGGAGATGTCTCAACATAATTGGCATTGAAAAATATCATTAGACACTACATCTATGTTTCATCCTATGTAAAGATGTTTCTAATAGAGGTTTGCATGATTTGAATCTTATGCATTATTAGTCAATGTTTGTATGATCGTGAGGTCTTATGCTCAAGCTTGTTTAATTTTCTTCTATGTTTTTAATTAACTTAGTGAAAATATATCTTGTGAAGATTCCTAATGACAAATAAAAAATAATATTCCTTCCTATACTATAATACATACTGGCACGTGCAATATAAAAAATCAAGTTTCAAAATGATTTACATGTCACTACCATAAACCAAACACATTTCTATCTATCTAATCCAATCATCAAAGGTAACAAACATTTTATAATCTCATCAATACTAATAGTAATAAAATTTATAAATCAAAGTCATTGTAATATGCTTAAATGGGACAATTAGGACAAATTGGGGTTTTCCAACAAACCCTAATACAAAACTAAAAATCATATAAATGCTTCCCTAAAAAATAGTAAATCCTAGCAATAATATATGCCTAAATTCCAAGCAATAACACTCCAAAATATCCCTAATGATTATTGAATATGTAACTATAATAAAGTATCTCTTTTTGTGTCTAGATGGAATGAAAATATGGCTATAATTTTCTTACAATAGCTATAATTTTAAAGATCCTATTACAACTTTATTTTCCCTTCAATCAACCTTGAAACCCTTACACAAACTCACAATAAATATTCTAAAATCTTTGCAATTCATTATGGATTCTAAAGAACAAATTAGGGCTTCCAATAGTCAATTTAGCCCCTCTGAATAACTCATCACACTTAAAAAATAGGAGGAATAAATATTAAATTTAAACCCTTGTTTTATCCCTTCCACAAGGTCTCCAAGGTCCCTAAATCACATCACACCACTAGGAAAAATATAAAAATAATTTTCTAAATATAAACTAAATCATTTTCATTTCATATTAGAGCCCAAAAGCACTCTAGCAACCTACCCAAGTGAATCGCTCCACTAGTAAAAATTATGCAAATAATTTTTTGAATTAATTCCCTTATTTCTAGCCCTTAATAATTTATTATTTGCCTAAATCAACTAAAACTTTAAAATTTTGTATCTTCTAAAATATTAAGAATTTCATTGTAAATTTTAGCTCAAAATAATAACAAAAATAGTGGTTTTCAATCAAAATTTAAATCAAAACTTTTCATCCATGGGAAGTCATTCAAAATTAGTTATAAAGTTACAAAAACCCTAGTTACAACCTTATATTCATTAAAAATCAACAAAACTATTCAAACCAAGTTTGCCCACCTATTTGACCTATAAATCATTAATTTCAAGCTCTTAGAAGGGTTTGCAATAATTATTTAATTCAAGTGGTGTCCAAAAATATCTTTATAGATCCACTTGCATACAACTATGCAAAATTGAAGCATAATTACACCCCTTGAATAGAGTTGTCCTATGTGGAAGAGTGGAGATTTTCATCCCCAAATTCTTTGGTTCACTTGAAGATTTTCATCCTCAAGTCACTTGTTCAAGCTTTACATACTTGCATAGGAATTTCAACATCTAAAAATGTATAATCTTCAAATGAACATCAAACCTTATTTTTATATACATACCCCAAGTATGGCAACTAAAATAGGGTAGATACTCTCTTTTTTAAAAATATTAAAATAACCTTCTTTTAATTTCACTTTAAGCCTTAATTTCCAATGACCCTTAAAAAGACCCCAACTTAAGTGCAAATTAGATTATTCTGAATTCATCCATACACATATCCTTTCCATCATGGGCTGAAGAAGGCACCAAATTTTCATTTTTTTGTTCTCAATAGGGTGTTGTATATGACCCTCAAACTTAAAAATTTATAAGACAAAAAAACCATACCTTGTACCATTGATTTCATAATTTTCCCTTAGTTGAAAAATGTCAACAAAATTGAATTTTAAGAGGGTTGAAAGTGGTATATGTAATGAATCATACTTGGAATTTTTTGAGTGTCCTTATGACCAAAAATCCTCCAAAAACTCACATCTTTCCCTATTGTCCACAAATTGGGCCCATGCCCAATCCAAAAGGTGTGTCATGTCTCCATCTATACCTCTAAAATCATGCACATACCTTGGCATAAGTGGATGCCCAAAGTAAATTAATTGCTTACCTTGCCAATCAAGTATTATATTGTCCTCTCCTCTCCATGGAAAATGAAAATTAGAATTATGCATACTTACCAAAGAGGTAGGAAACTAAATATCCCTTAGAGCCATTGGTTGTCCATAATCGAAATTTGTAGCCACTTGTCATGGCCTAAAAATCACACTTATATCTCTCAACCACTTTGCCATCTCAATTGATTGCCCTTGATTGTAAATAATCACATTCTTTGTATTTTTCTTAGATATATCAATTGATCTCCCTAATGTTCCTACACAAGGAACATATAATTTAGTAAAAATAATGGTGTTTAGTAACACCATTTTTATCACCTTATCAAGCTCAAGGATCATGAAGTGCATCCTTTCTTAATGCCTTGATTATTTCTTATAACTCCCTATTACCTAGATTTCAAAAGGTGTGTTCATGTCCTTCTTGACATGGTTGTTGAAAATATTTTCCCTTTTCAACCTTCCCCTTTATAGTGGTTGAAAATCCACTCATATGTGTGTAAACCACTTCGATGATGTTAGGGTGTGAGAGGCACACCTTCCTAAATTTAATACTCATCATGGAAACAAGAAAATTTGGGGAAAATAAACTAAAAATATGAAAAAATGTAGTTAATGAATTAACAATAGCCCTTGCAATGACCCATGGGTCATAACACTTGTCACCTATCACCACTTTCATGATTAGCCAAGTTGTTCCTTTGGTAAGTCCACATAAAACACAATATAGGTGGGTTGTATAAGGACTGTAATAGCCATGAATTTTTCATTCTTCCTTCCAAAACATTGATTCATATCTTGAAAATATTTCACCTTGTGACCCTTCACAATAAGATTTTACTACCCCAATGTAGAACAATGTATTCCTTCTTATGTCATGGCTCTTGGAGTGTGTTTTTCTATATGGCAATTGAATTAAAAATGTTAAAGTTGAATTATTGAAAATAACACATACCTTAACCTTTTCCATTTTTTATCTCTTCCCACCTTGCATTCATCCTCTAGTCACAACCATTTCATGTAGCATATAACATATAGCAAATTAATTGTGATGTTTACCACTTTTATGGATTGTTTGCATGCCTTTTAAAATGCCATCCACCTTATTTATTTTCTTTCTATGATCCTCATGAGGTCAAAAATTTTGTGGGAACATAGTAGGAGGGTTATGCCACACGTTCTTTCCATGAAATTCATTAAATTTCTTACCTCAATGTGTTGTTCCAGAATTAAAGCTAGCTGGGAATGAGCATTAGCATTTGTAGTATTGGTCTTGTTTATCCATTTCTCTTTATCAATGTGAAACATGTATTTTTATTGGGTTTTAAAACTATCATATTGGTGCTTAAAGAACTCACCTTCCATTTTGAACTCCCTTAGGTATTGCCTAGCTTATAATTATATCATCTTTACCTCTTTCACCCTTCTTATCCACTCATCACACCTTCCTTGGGTCCTTAACATGAGGGCACAAATTTGTTCCTTGTAGTTAACATTATTTTGCTCATTTTTCTTTGGCATAGAGAATGTATTCATGAATGGTAAACCTTTATTTCTTACCTCTAAATTTTTATAGCTTCCTTCATCTAATCCTTCATGAAGGTTTATCCTACTCTCTTTTCCATCTTCTTGCAAGATTTGTTCCTTATTACAAGTGGCTGACCCACTTGAACCTTCTTCCATGGTATTCTCTAAGATTAACTATCTTGGTTCAACCATCTCTTTATATTCTTCTTGTAACCCCTATTATTATTTATCAAAATTTTGGACACTTTTATTTGGCTACCCTTGAATTTCTAGTTCTTGTGGTTTAGAAAATTCAGTCATTAGCTACCCCTTCAATAATTGAAAAACCTTCTTTGGTTGCCATAAAGATTCCACATTTTAAAATTGTTTCATAATCCTTTCACCAAGTTATTCATGAGTTTTAATGAGGTCATACCGTTGTGAATTCCATCCTAGATGCCACCAATCATGGGAAGCTCCTTCCAAGTGTTGTATAACAAATATTAAACCTTACTTCTCACCTCTAGGTCTCAATTAGAAGTAGTTAATAATCTTGTTTACCCATGCTCTAACTTAAGTACATGGATATTCATCAAAGATAGGAAGAAAAATATTCTCCAAGTTATCATGTTTAGCTATGTGCCCATGGATGCCTTTGCATTATCTCAAAGCTATCATTTATTTGAAGCTCCTTCCCTTTCTGTACTGATGTGTAAGTGTCAAATATTCATCATAATCCTCCATTAGATACCAATGAACTAAAGGTTGGCCCTCCATTTCAAGGGGATGATCCCCTTTCATATCTTTCATCTTTTAAAGAAGTGTATCCATAGTTCCCATCAATTGATCCTGGGATTGAGTGATCCAATCCAACCTAGCCCTATCTCTATCACTATTTGACAAATACCTTTCTATCCTACAGTTGACCAAGAAATTGGATCTGATACCACTATAAATCCAAATAAGAAAATTATGATAAATTAGGATTTTCCAACAAACTCTAACACAAAATTAAAAATAATATGAATGATTTCCTAAAAACCAAAAAACTCTAGCAACAATAGATGTCTAAATTCTAAGCAATAACACTCCACAATAACCCCAATAATTACTAAATATACAATTACAATAAAGTATCTCTTTTTGTGCCAAGATAGAATGGTGATGTGGTTGAAATTTCCTTGAAATAATTTTAATTTTTAAGATCCTATTACATCTGTATTTTCCCTTCTAATCAGTCTTGAAACCCTTGCACAAACTCACATTAAATATTCCAAAAAAAATTGTAATTTATTAGGGTTTGTAAAGAATAAATTAGGGATGTCAATAGTGAATTTAGCCCCTCCAAACAAGTCACCAAATTTAGAAAAATAGAAGTAATAAATCTAAAATTCAATTCCTTATTTTATCCCTTCCACAACGTCTCCAAGTTCCCCAAATCAAATCGCCCTACTTGAAAAAATGTAAAAATAATTTTCTAAGTATAAACTAAACTATTTTCCTTCAATATTAGAGCCCAAAATCACTCTAACAACCTTCCCAAGTGAATCACTCCACTAGAGAAAATTATGCAAATAATTTTTTGAATTAATTCCCTTATTTCTAGCCCTCAATAATTTATTATTTACTTTAATCAGTTAAAACTTTAAAAAAATTGTATATTTCATCATATTGGGAATTTCAATGTAAATGTTAGCTCAAAATAATCACAAAAATAGTGGCTTTCAAGAAAAAGTAGAGTCATAATTCTATCTCCATGACAAGTACCTCAAAAGTAGTTATGTAGTTACAAAAACCCTAGTTACAGTGCTAAATTCTTTCAAAATCAATAAAAAACTTCAAACCAAGTTCACCCACTTATTTGACCTACAAATCATGAATTTACACCTATTCGAAAGATTTGAAATGATTCCTTAAAGAAGGTGGTGTTTAAAAACACCTTTATAGATGCACTTGCATACAACTATGCAAAATTGAATTACAATTACAACCCTCGAATAGAGTTGCCCTATGTAGAAGAGTTGAGGGTTTTATCCCCAAAATTTTTAGTGCACTTGAAGGTTTTTGTCTTCAAATCACTTGTTTAAGTTTAACATACTTGCACAATAATTTCAATATTCAAAAATGCATAATTTTTGAATGAACACCTCACCTTCCTTTTATAGCTATGCCCCAAGTGTGCCTCCCAAAATAAGAGGGAAACTTTCTTTTTTTAAAATATTAAAAAAACTTCCTTATAATTTCACATTAGGCTTTAAGTGCCCATGACCCTTAAATAGACCCTGACTTGATTGAAAATTATATTATTATTACTTTATTTTAAGTATTTAAAAATAGTTTTATTTTAGTAATAATATTATTTTAATTTTAAAATAGGGACATTACAGTCATATCAATCATGTCTAATATATGTAAAATATAAATAAACAAATGAAATAAGCATCATATGAGATAACAATTAGATTTTTTACTCTCTTTATGATAATTTATTTCTTTCATGGGTCCACTCACCTAAAAATTTATCGACTCTCCCATCAAAGAGTAATCCAAGACTTACCAAGCACCACTTTGGGACACATTTGAACCTATTTGCTAGTACTTTTAGCAAATTCATCAAAATTAACATCTATTAATTTTATTTTATGATCATTTTAATGACTTTTTTCTTTTAAAATTTGTTGTTTCTTTTAAATCTCTTAATTCTCTCTCAAATATAATGTAAATATAGGCACTCCACTTTTATCACTTCTGTGTCAAATTTTTAAAATAAAATAACTTCCTATAATTGCACACAATCTGATCTAAAATCCTCTGGTCAATTTATTTGTTCAATTATCATTCTGGTTAATTTCTCTATTCAATCATCCTTTTTTTCAATTACCCTACTGGTCAATTTATCTGGTCAATTATGTTATTTTAGTCAACTCATTAATTCCCCTTCATTGATCAATTAATGCAATTAATTCCTTCTTCTCCAAATTATTCCTATAAATCATATTTCTATTACAAGTAGAATTATAATTTCTTTTCATTTAATTCATTTTTTTTTCCTCTAAAGAGGCATCTTCATTCAAGAAGGGATCTTGAGATTCTTTGAAACATGCTTTTATGAGTTAAATCAATAGGATAAAGTGTAAAATATTATTATTCACCCTTCATCTTGTAGACAAGATGAAGGGTCCACAATAAATTTTGTGAGATATTTTAAGGAATATTCTCAAATTTTCATCTTGGAAACAAGATGAAGGGTCCACATTGGTTATCCATGTGCTTTTTGGGAATGATTTTCTACCCTTCATCTTGGAAAAAAGATGAAGGACCCATAATGACTCTTACAAAGAAATTATAAGGATAATTCTCCACCCTTCATCTTGGAAACAAGATGAAGGGATCATATTAATCCTTCTTTGATATATTCAACATTCATCCTCCACTTCCATCTTAAGTAAGATGAAGGACTCACATTAGTGATCCATGTGTTGATCCACGTGCACTATTAAGGACTCATTTACAACTGTTCATCTTGATATAAAAATGAAGGATTCTCATTGATCTTAAAGAATTATAAATAAATATCATTATATTAAATTTATCGTGCTCAAAATATACAATGAAGTGTTGACCATTTCTCGAATCTTGTTGTGCATCACCTTTTTGAATTCATCACCAAATTAACTTATCCATAGTTTCAATAGATATGTCTTGGCACAAATGGCATTGATAAAGGTCATTTGATGCTACATCTGAGCTACATCCTATTCAAATACATTTTAATATATTTTTGCATGCTTTTGATTTGAATCTTATGTATTATTAGCTAATCTTTGTATGCTCACAAGGTCTTGGGCTCAATCATTTTTCATTTATTTGGTTTTTATTAGAATTAACATAAAGATTGGTGAAATTATATCTTGTGAAGAATCTGAGTGAGACACTATATTAGTTAGTTTCACAACTAAATATATATTAAAAAATTAAACAACTATAGTTAAATTAAATAGAAATACCTATTTAATAAAACTTAACCTACAAATTGATAATGAGAGGTTTTCAAACGTGACATGTTTTGAGTACCTCATCTATGTTTATATAAAAAGAGAAGTGTTTACTAATTTTAATGGCTTCTTTTAATTTACGCTTATGAAAATTATTTTCCATAGTAACACTTCATCTTTCATTCATGACTCAATGATTGTGTGGAAGTTGTTAAAGATAAGAAAGTTGAAGATATTGAGTTGTTAGTCAGCTTTGATGTGGTATCCCTCTTTACAAAATTTCCTATTGAATAAGTGGTAGAAGTGTTCTTGAATATCATAGATGAATAAATTACTAATTTGGTAGCCTTGTTTTTGAACTCAACTTTTTTCTCCTTCAAAGGTGTTATCTATGAACAATGTGATGCAGAAAAAATATGCCAACCTTTTGGAGGACATAATTTTTGACTCATAACTTTGTTTGAATTCTTCTACATGAAAAAACAATCATATCAAAAAGTTTGATTCTACCTTAATCTATTCTATCCACTTAGATTTTATTTTGATATTTTTCAGAGGCCAAATATAATCATCTAAGGGTCTGAAATTGACTTTTAATGATATTTTCAAGAATTTTCTATTTTTAGAAATTATATATTTTTAGAACTGAAAGTCAACTTCAATTAATTTTTATTCCATAGGATAACTTTAGTATTTAAGTTATTTTTAAAAAAAATTACAGCGATGCGTACTTGCATGCAAAACTTACTATAAATAATGACTGCTAAAAATAGACATTTTTTTTAGATTTTTAGATTTTTTGAATTTTTGCATGTCAAATCTAAATTTTAAGTTGAAGATTATTTAATCATGGTTTGGGGTTGTAATTATTTCAATCAATTAATACAAATCAATTATGAGTATTGTTTCAAGATCTTGACCTATTGGTAATTTTCTTGTTCTTCATAGTTTTTGGTTTCATTATCTGGTATCAGAGCAAGTTCAAATCTTAGAAGAGTAAATAATGGTGAGATGATGATGAGGTGTTGTGTAAAACCAAACTATGCAATATCTATAGAGGCAAGTTTAATAATTAATAGAGATTATCACCAATTAGCAAAGAAGACAAGGTGTTGGTGAGAAAGACATAGATCATGATGAAGAAGTTTAGTAAGAAGAAGAACAATGAGTGCAGCCACATTGATAAAAGAGAAGATGGTTTAGGATTTAGAAGAAATAAATGAAATAATCAAGGTTGATGTTCCAGATTATGGAGATAGTTTAAAACTAGATAAGTCGATAAATTGGATGAATAACATAGAGTATTTCTTTGAGTGGAAGACTATGAGAGAAGACAAGGTAAAGTTTGCATGCACAAAATTGAAAGGTCATGTAATGATTTGGTGGGATCACCTAAAAAAAAAGATAAAAAAAAGGTGAAGAGAAGATTAATTCATGGAAAAAGATGGAGAAGAAGCTGAGAGAGAAATTTCTTCCTATGGATTATGCACAAACCCTATATATAAGATTTCAAAATTTGAGGCAAAAAGATCACAATATACAAGAGTATAAAAATGAATTTTATAAAATTTTAATACGAGTGGATCATGATGAAACATAAGAGCATATGGTTTCAAGGTATGTAAATGGTTTAAAATTTTCCATTCAAGATGAATGAAGCATGCATATAATACTTAACATGAAAGAGGCTTATCAATTATCTTTGAAGGCATAAAAAAGAAAAATAGAAAAAAAATTAGAATGACATATATTGGTTCAAAAAGAGGTGGATCCCCTCCAATAAGAAGACGAGGTTGGTTTAATACCACCAAAAGTGGCTTTAATGCCAATAAAAGTGAACCATCATGTGGTACAAAAAGGTAAGATGTTAATAGACAAGGGTTTCAACACCAAAAAAGAGGAAGAGGATTTCAAAAAAGATGAGGTTATGGTGGTGCTAGAGGATAGTTTTTAAATCAACATAGATCTTATGTCTATTATAGATGTGGAGAAGAAGGGCATAGAGCGTTTGAGTGTCCACACTATCAAGATCAAGAAATGAGGTAAGAAGATCGCCTAAGAGTAAATCTAGTTGAGACTAAAATAGAAGAGAAAAATATTGAAGTTGCACCAGCTAATGTTGGAGAGAATCTTATAATGAAAAGAACCATGATCACTCCAAGGATCAAGTGAAGAATAAATAAGGTGGTGATACATAGATGAGATAAAATATTTTTTAAACAAGATGTACTTTAGGTAGAAAGGTGTGCAAAGTAATTATAGATGGTGGTAGTTGTGAAAATATGGTTTCTAAAAAAATCATTGAGAAAATAAATCTACAATGTGAAAAGCAACCTAACCCTTATCGTATTTCATGGTTTAAAAAAGGGAATGAGGTTACAGTAGATAAAAGGTGCTTAATCAATTTTTCTATAGAAAAAAAGTTATAATGATAAAATATGGTGTGATGTTATTTTGATGGATGCATGTTATGTGTTATTGAGGAGACCATAGTAATTTGATAGGAAAGTAGCTCACGATGGAGCAAAGAACACATACACTTTTTGGAAAGGTAGTACAAAGGTAGTTTTATTACCTCTTAAAGAGGAAGAGAAGATAGAAAGAATACTCTATACTAAAGTATTTTTTCAAGATATGAAAGTAGCAAGTTGTTATGCACCAGTAGCAAAGAATGAAGAAACAAAAATGGTACCAATACTAATAGAAGTAGTAAGAGTGTTGAAAGAATATGCAAATGTTATGCCTGATGAGTTACTAGATGGTTTACCACCAAAGAGAGATATTCACCATCACATTGATTTAATTCTAGGATTAGCTCTACTCAATCAAGTAGCTTATAGAATGAGTCCAACAGAACATGCAACATTAAATAAATAGGTTACTAAATTGTTAAGGAAGAAGGTGATAAGGGAGAGTATGAGTCCATGTGCAACACTAGTGTTGCCAACTCCAAAAAAAGATAGAAGATGAAGACTGTGTGTGGATAGTAGATCAATTAATAAAATTGCAATAAAGTATAGCTTTCCTATACCTTGTTTAGATGATATGATGGATGTGCTTATAGGAGCAAAATAAATTATCAAGATTGATCTAAGGAGTGGTTACTACCATATTCAAATTTGTGAAGGAGATGAGTGGAAAACTACATTCAAGACTAGGGATGAATTATATGAGTGGATGGTGATGCCATTCGGATTATCTAATGCACCTAGCACATTTATGAGGGTCATAAATGCAGTGCTACGAGAATATATTAGTAACTTTGTGGTTGCTTATTTTGAAGATATTTTGATATTCAGTAAGACTAAAGAAGAACACTTATAACATTTGAAAATGGTATTGGATTTGTAAATAAAAGAGAATTTGTATGCAAATTTGAAGAAGTGCAGGTTTATGCAAAATAGTTTGGTATTTTTAAAATTTATAGTTTTAACAGATGGTGTGAAAATGGATGAAGAAAAGATAAAGACAAATGTTGAGTGGCTTATTCCAAGAAGCATTACCGAGGTAAGAAGTTTCTATGGTTTAGTAACTTTTTATAAAAAAATTATTAAAAAATTTAAAAGTATTGTGGCACCAATAATAGATTCAATGAGAGGGAAGGAATTTACATGGACTAGTGTAGCGATATAAAATTTTGAAATTTTAAAGAAGAAGATTACAGACAGACCAATTTTAGTATCATCATATTTTAACAAAGTGTTTGAGGTTGATTGTGATACTTCATTTTTGAGAATTGGTGTTGTGTTGAGTCAAGAAGGAAATTCAATAACATATTTAAGCAAGAAATTTAATGAAGTAAGGACAAAGTATTCAACTTATAATGTTGAACTTTATGTAATTGTACAAGCATTAATACATTGGAGGCATTACCTAGTGCCTAAAGAGTTTATCATATTTACAGATCATGAGGATTTTAAGTATGTGAATACACAAAAGAAGTTGAATAGTAGGCATGCAAAGTGGGTTTCTTTCTTGCAAGAGTATACTTTTGTGTTGAAGCATAAATCGAGAAAAAAAATCATGTAGCTGATGCATTGAGTAGAAGAGTAGCATTATTAACTACTATGGTGAGTGAAGTAATTGGATTTGAAGCTATTAAATAATTATATGATATTGATCCATATTTTGAAAAAATAGTTGAACAATGTAGAAATTTATTAACAGGTGGGATAAATATTATTCATGATGAGTATCTTATACAAGAAGGTTATCTCTTCAAAGGGAAATAATTATGTATTTCAGTTGGGTCTCTACGAGATAATATAATAAGAGAATTACATAGAGGTGGTTTGGCTTGACATTTTGGTAAGATGAAGACAATAGCTTTGGTGGAGAAAAAGTAATTTTAGCCAAAGATAAAGAGAGATGTGACAAGGTATGTTTTAAGGTGTGGAATATGTCAGGTGGCTAAGAGACATGCAAAAAATACTGGACTTTACATGCCATTACCATTTTTAAGAGGGCCATGGATAGATGTGAATATAGATTTTGTGTTGGGATTGTCAAACACATAGAGAGGTAACGATTCAATTTTTGTTGTTGTAGACAATTTTTCTAAAATAGTTCATTTCATTGCATGTAAGAAAACCAATGATGCCACTAGAGTTTCAAAATTATTTTTTATGGATATTGTGAGATTGCATGGTGCTATAAAAACTATTACTTCAGATAGGGACACAAAATTTCTAAGTCATTTTTGGAGGACTCTATGAAAGAAGATGGGTACTAATCTACAATTTAGTAATGCATATCACCCACAAATAGATGGATAGATAGAAGTTGTGAATAAGAGCTTGGAAAATTTATTGAGATGCATAGCGGGAGAGAAGCCAAAGCAATGGGACTTGGTTTTACCACAAGTTAAATTTGCATATAATAGTTCAGTGAATAGATCAATAGGAAAGTCATATTTTCAAATTGTTTATGAGAGAAATCATATAGGTATTTTGGATTTGGTACAATTGTTAATTTCAGATCGAATTTGTGATGATGCAAAAGTGTTTACAGAGCATATGCAACAATTGTAAGAAGTAAGAAGAAAGTTGTAGGAAAGTAATGAGAAATATAAAGAAACAATGGATGTCAAAAGAAGATCCAAGGTATTTGAAAAAGGAGAGTTGGTAATGGTTTACTTGAGGAAAGAGATATTTACAAAAGGCACATACAATAAGTTGAAGTACAATAAAATTTGACTATGTAGAATTGTGAAGAAAATTAATGACAATACTTATGAGGTGAATTTACCATAGATTTTTTATATATCTCTAGTATTTAATGTTTCAGATTTATATGAATTCCATGGAGAAGATGGTGAAGATGCAAAAGTAAATTGGGAGTAGCACGTTCCAAAGAAGAAGAAAGAAAAAATAGTGCAGGTTTTGAATGTAAAGACAGTGAGCACAAAGCAAGTGAATTAATAGGTATTTGGTGTAGTGGGAAGGATTTCAAAAAGAAGACAACACTTGGATTACAGAATGGGAGCTAAAGAAGACTGACAAGGAAAAATGGCAGCAGTACAATCAAGGCAACTTGCAAGAGTTGAGTTGTTTTCATCTAGAAGAGAACGATGCAAAAAAAATAAGCCAACCTTATAGAGGCCATAACTTTGTTGGCATAAATTTAATATTACATTGCTAGCGTAATGATCTATTACACTAGGTTAATGATTAGCTTAGTGAATAGCTATAATAACTAGTTAGGTGTTACATTTTTGTAACCATTATTCAGTTATGAACTATTTCTCACTGTATATATTCATCCTTTTTTTATTCAATATATCATCGTAGCATTCAGTCATCATTTTCCTTCATTTCGTATCAGAGCCTCACCGAATCCTTTCCATGATGGATGAATAATTATTTTAAGAGGGGTAACACTATTTTGTGTTTGTTACCCTGATGTATGAAAGCTTATAATAATTTGTGGGTGTATATTAGTAAATGTTTATGTTCTCAGGGTTCACGACTGCAACCCAAAGTTATTTGATTTCTGATTTCCTCTCGGATTGACTCAAATAGGCTTCCCCAACTCACTCTTTACACTTCAAGCTCCAGGGTGTTTTTATTTTTTGGTACAGGCTTGTCATGATTGGGTAGATCGGTCTATGCAGACCCTAGAATCTTGAACTCTGTACAAAAATTATTATGGGTCTCAGTCTAAACCTCTAGATAGAGTTGTATGTGCACACAATAAATTCTTATCAATTGAAGATATTTCAAGATGAATTCAGACTAGATCTTGAAATTACCAAATTATTATTGAGTGGATGCCACTAGAAACTAAGTGCAAAAGCAAAAATATAATTAGAACCATCCACGGCTTGTTAACCACAATACGATCTGAAACGTGACACTGCCACGCCAAACAAGATCAATATCTATTTTATCCTATGTGCAGATCTTTGGAAGAACTGTGAGAGTCGATGCTGAGGAATCAAATAGTGCAGCAGCCGTTGAGACCTATAAAGCAATATTCGAGACTATCCAACTTTTTATAGATTAACACGATTTTCATGCTAAGTTTCTTTCTAGTCTTGAAGGCATCTTGGAGGTCCATGGCCATTTTAGATTAATCTGACATCTGGCATCAAAATTAGTTTTTGAATCACCATTCATTTAAAACCTACGTAGCCTGGAAGAAGAAGTGCAGCTTATGGAATTGCTGAGTGTAAACTGCAACATAACACAGTCTAACAAGCATTTAATTTGTAGTACAGTCCAACCAAAGGAAATCATGGTGTTTTTGCATATATATATTTGAATCCTCTTGTCTAGATTTAATAATATAGAGTGCAGTTTGTCGAACTTTGAGAAAAATGAGGTGGTGTGGAAAATAAATTACTCAAAGTATTTGATTCTAGATTAGCTAGAATTAATTAATTTCTTAAAGTATTATTTTTTTTTATAAGTTTTTAGCATACAAGTTTGAAGTCATTTATTCTAGAGTTTAAAATCTTAAAAGTGTTGAAACAAAAAGAAAGAAAGAAAGATTAAAAAAGGAAAACAAAACAAAAAGAGAGAAGAAAAATGAAGAAAAAAAATAAGAGTTAAAGTTGTAGTCGAAAATATGTGTGAATATTTTGTTTTGGGTCTATTATCGATATTGTTAAAAAAAGTCCAAAAACTCTTGTACGGATGTATTATCAGGCAAACCTAACACCCTGAGTCATCTGTGTCAGTGGAAGAGTTTTGCCCTCATAAACGACATGCATATGAGCTTCATCTAGATATCAGCTGAGTGAAGTAGCTTCATTTATTGGAAGTTGGAAGATACACGGAGGCTGGAGGACAACTGGCGTCCTCTCATGAGTCACCTATGATGGGGTTGCACCATTGCTATGATGATAAATTTTGGAGTGTGTATTTTATGTTTTGCAGTGTGTTTTTCAATAAGCTATTGAGCACTATTTTCGAGTTTGGTATCCCTTGAAAAAGAATGTTATGGAGAGCAAAAGCACTAAAGTAGTGTTTGGTTCTTGGAAAAGGGTTTGTGGTAATCTAAGAAACCATCGAAGTGCAGTAGAAACCTCTTGAAACCCTCTAAGTTCGTGGTCAACCTGCATCAAAAAACTATATGGGTTTTTGGTAATCCTTGTAATCCAAAAAATCATCAAGTTTTTGGTAATCATGTAAGGAAAAACCAAGGTGACACCAAGACCTTGAAGCCACAAAGATGGGATGCCACCTCAAAAAGTGAGCAGACTATGCAGAGAGTGTAAATCTTTTTACAGTGTTTGTAATAAAGGGGGGACCACTATTTGGAAATATGATGTTTGTAGAACAATGTAATAAAAGGGGGAATGTTGGCATAAATTTAATATTACATTGTTAGCTTAATAATCTATTATGCTAGGTTAATGATTAGCGTAGTGAATAGTTGTAATAGCTAGTTAGGTGTTACGGTTCTATAATCGTTATTTAGTTATGAACCATTTCTCATTATATATATTCATCCTTTTTTTATTTAATATATCATCATAGCATTCAGTCATCATTTTCCTTCAAAATTTTGACTCGTAACTCTGTTTGAGCTCTTCCACGTGCCAAAATGATTGTATCGAAAAGTTTGATTCTACTCTAAGCTATTCTATCCACTTATATTTGATTTTTATATTTATAGGAGGCCAAATGTGATCATCTGAGGGTCTAAAATTAATGTTTAATAATTTTTTCATGAATTTTCTATTTTTAAATTTTTTGTATTTTTAAAACCGAAAGTCAACTTCAGTTGAATTTCATTTCATAGGCTAATTTTAGTATTTATGTTATTTTGAAAAAAATTAGAGCCATGCACGCTTGCTTGCGAAACTTACTATAAATAGTGGCTACTAAAAATAAACATTTTTTTTTAGATTTTTAGATTTTTTTAATTTTTGCATGTCAACTCTAAATTTTGAGTTGAGGCTTATTTAAGCATAATTTATTTTATAATTATTTTAAGCAATCAATATGAATCAATGCTGAGTATTGTTTCAAGATCTTGGCATATTGGTAATTTTCTTGTTCTTGATAGTTTTCGGTTTCATTACAATGTGAAAATATGGTGATGGATTCACCTCTTTTCCCTGTTGTATTTAACCTCTTTATAGAAAAGTTTGAAGATAGATCCCTTCATTCCTTTCCTCGTAAACCCAAATGGTGGAAAAGATATGTCAATAACACTAACTTATGTTGGCAACATAGAAGTGACAGTTTGGAAGAATTTCACACCCACCTTAATAGTCTCTTACCCAATATCAAATTCACCAAGGAAATTGAAGTGGAAAGTAACCTACCTTTCTTAGATGTATTAATTACCCAAAGAGGAGATTACATTCTAGCTAGAAAGCTTTATAGGAAAGGTACCCACATAGACCTTTACGTACATGCCTCTTCACATCATCACCCAGCTCAAAAGGAAGGAGTGCTAAAAAATTTGACCACAAAAGCTTTCAAAATTTGTGAAAGAAACAACATTGATCAAGAAATTGAGAACTTAAAAAAGGTTTTTAAGATCTATGGTTACACAGAAAAACAAGTCAGTGGGACCATCAAATAAACTAAGAATAATATCGGTGAACATATGCTAAAGGACCCATTGGCTAGAGGCTTAGTAGCGTTCCGGCCTTACATTCAGAGTATTTCTAAAAATATTTATAAAATTTTAAAAATGTCAAAATATCCAAATCACCTTCCTTTATAAGTTAATAAGTTGAGAATGGTTGTATCTTGGTTTGCAAATGACTCTCTAGACTCAATCTTATGCAACATAGTCTACATTGTTGAATGCTCTTACGGAATCCAATAGATTTGGGAAATGGACTAAAATTAAAGAGCATGTTGTTGATATCCATTTCAAAAGAAAAGGAAAGGCTCTTGTTGAGCACTCATACAAAACCAAGCATGTTATTTGCATTGAAGATGCTAGATTTGTTGCAATAGAAAACTATTTTCATAAGCGTAAATTGAAATAAGCTATTGAAATTAGTAAACACTCCTTTAATCTAAAGAGATATGAGGGCTTAGGAATAATTTATGTTTGAAAATCTATCATTCATAATTTGTAATTTAAATTTCATTAAATAAGTTTTTTTTATTTAATTTAATTATAATTGTTTAACTATATATATGTATAGTTAAACTAATTAATATAGCAATAATTTTAATTAGTTAGTTAATTTTTATTTAAATCACAATTTAACTTTGATTCATTTTAATTAATCTTAAAATTAATCGAGGTTTTAAAAATTCAGGGTATTAGGTTTCTAATTAATTATCACTTTGAGGTGCAAAGCCTTCTATCAAAATAAAGGAGGGGAACACATGTTTCAAAATCTACCAACCACCTTCTTATTTAATACCTTTTGTAATCATTTTTTTATCATATTTTACAATTCACAATTATTCTTTTTAACATTGATAACTTTACAATTTTTTACACAAAATTTTTTAAAATCCAACCTCAATTAACTTTTAACATTTATAACAATATCTAAAATTCTATTGAATCCAATCTCATCTAACTTTTAACATTTTTAACCATATTTAAAATTCCATCGAATCCAACCTCATCTGACTTTTAACATTCTTATCAAGACATGATGCTTGATTATTGCACATCCATGCGAACTGGAAAAGGATAAAATAAAAAGAGAAAAAACCCCTCTCACATGGGTTATAATTTCTTTTATAACTTCTTGTCACAATAAAAGAGAGATGTAATAATAGAAAGTAAAGGTTTCAAAAAAGGCATCTTGTCTAGTTTATCACATAGATAAAGTCAATATTTTTTTACTCTTCTATCGATTGGGGGGCAAATAATTTAGTAGAAAACTTCAATTCTGATCTAACAATTAATGTGCCTTCAAAGCTCTAGCCATACCCACTTTTACATTTATGAACAGTGAACAGTATACAGTGTGGAGAAAAGTTCACTTTCATAATATAATATAGGAGAATCAATTACATTATTATTATTTCATCTTAGTTAAGGATTCAATTTTTGTAAGCAATCACTATAAATTGTGTCTCCTGCATAAACTTAGCCCGGAATAAGAAAGGTCCGCTCTTTAGTAAGTTCTTATTTTTCAGTAAAATTTAAGGCTACCAAACTAATGAATGGGTTGACAGATATAAAGCACCCATTTAACCAGGAATAAATGTTGGTGCTCTAATATTGTCATGGTCCACGAGATTGTAGCAATCAAAGGAATAAAATGAAATCCAAATTTATTACTAGTAAATGATTACTAATCAGTTATTCTGTAGCACACTTTAACATGCATTTATTGTTGTCTGCCCATCACCATCATCAACTCATGTTCACTCCCAAAAAAAAAAATCTGTAAAGCTCTTTCATGGAATATACCCATTTCAGCAACAGCAATATAATGTGCAAGACTGGGTAACTACCCAGATGGCATAATAATATTGAGCAGAAAAAATCTACAAAAGTATGACATCTTTGACTTACAAAGTAGGATCGGCTGGAGGATAACAACTGATAAGGCTTTACAACCATTTTCATTGTTGGTATCTACATAGACAAAATCAACCAACTATTTTAAGTAATCTTTTGTAACAGTGGATTATAGTACTGAAATGGCTTTGTTTGTCTAGTATATCGTACCACCGCCTCTGCAATAACCAAAAAAGCTGGTGGAAAAAGGTCGTACAAGACACAGAGGCCCATTTGCCTTTTATTTAATATGCCACATCAATGAATCTACACCGTTGATGTACCAGCTATTTGCGCCAATTAAGGAACTTAGCCAAGAGAAAAGGCTATCCGGCTGGCATGCTACTTACATGATTTATGAAAGTGGGGCCATGTATTTCATGTGTAAGACCTGTGTATGTGGGATATTTCACAAGATGGTTGAATGACATTGACTGAGTCTTCAGTTGGGGAGGATTAATTCAATGATTGATTGAAGCCCACTTAATTCTTTCATTTGATTTCAAACTTCGAAAAACATGGCATTAAAATGGTCAAATAATGGAATTGCATACCATGCCAAAAATTTAGTGTAGTTGAAACTTCCAATCACATTTGAGATGATGTTACCATAGAGGCTATTGGGTACTGATTTAATTTTATGGGCCAACTTTCGATTTATATTTTAAAAAGAATTAATTGGAAACAATTGAATTATATAAATATACAATTGAATCATATAGATATCCGTGTCTCTAATATAGCAGAATATATTATGCTGAGTACATATAAAGTTAAATCAAAACCTCATCTCAACCAAACTGTTATCATTAAAAAATATAACACCAAAATGTCACCCAAGAATCGACCTTAAATACTATTTCCACCCTAATAATTAGTATAACAAACCATCCTTATCAATTAAAGTACATTCGTATTTTTACTTCATTATTCCAATGTAACACTGATATATTAGATCCTAAGGATAACATTACTGGCTGCCCTTCTATGTGGGTATTATCCTAATAACATTATAGAGACATTCAGCAAATATTATTTTTATGTGAGGTTTAAATGGAACATATGTATACCTAATTCTGCGAAATAAGAAAATATTTTGTTTTGTAACGTTAGTTGGCTCGATTGCCTATCCACTTATTAATTTAACCTTAAAAACACATTAGTGGTTGTGATCCACATGGTATAATAGTGATGAGAAGAAAAGGTATGTAAAAATAATTCTCTGAGTTGTAAATTGCAATGTAGGACAGGAAGATAACAGTTCTGAAAGCTCTACAGGCAAATTCAAAGTATTTGGGACAAAATCAACCTAAGCCTTGCAGTGCCAGCCTTTGGGAACAGTGGATTTAAATTAATTTCTAGTACTCATATGGGCCATGTTTCGTACTGCCTGTTCTGCTATTACGAAAAGAAGCTCGTGGAAAAATAAAAAGGCCCATCTGTATGTTTTTTTACTCACCACTACTGTATAAAAAGAAAAGGCCATAATTGCTCATAATGGATGGTGGTGGAACTGTGAATTCTTCAGGTACGCAAAATTATGTTTGCACAGGACGTTTGTTTGTTTACAACCTTTTTAGAGAACAAAATGTTTTTTACTGTGCGGAATAAAAGTTTATATATATATATATATATATATATATATGAATATGACACTTGAATATACCATTTGATCCCCATACTGTACTGTAAATTTAGTTCAGTGCCCGTGTGAAGATATAACACTTGACTTCCCTAATTGTCCAGTGTGCCAGCTGGATATGAAACATATTGGCAGAATAAGATTTTGCTTCCGGAGGGTTGTGGCAGTTCAATAAAAATCTTGCATCATTATAAGCTGCTCTGTTTCTAACTTCAAATCTTTGTTCTTCAAAATACAAGATCGAAAGCGTGTAGAAGGTTCTAAATATCTTACTTCTGAGTTCTAAGATTTAGATTATTCTTGTTAGAACGTAAGTTTGTTTTTTATAGTAACTATTTTAGTTATTCTTTGATTAATGTAATGCAAATGATATAAAATTATTGAATTTTATATTTTAAAAAATGAGATATAAATTATATAATTCTAAATGTTAAAGTAGGGATTGATATTGTGCTTGCTAATTCTAGAATTGATAAGATAAAGAGGGAGGAGAAGCATCTAACTAATTTGTATTCTATATTATTTATTGTTTATAACACAATCTTTAAAATAATTATGTATTAGTTGTACAACTACTCAGATTAGGAAACAGAGCCTTAAAATTTATGTAGATGTTGTCAACAAAGTTCATATTTCTATGGTGATTGATATTATCTTTTATCTTTTGTCTATCAATATTGTCTATATTGATTTTGTTAATTTATTCCACCTTAATCTATTGTGCATGCACTTTTAGATAATATTTTGTACTTTTGCTTGTACTTTTTCCTATGCGTAGATCTTGATTTTACCTCTCATTGCCTTGAAACCTTAACTTCACTTCCAACATGAAATTGACTTGGAAAGTGGGTTAAAAAGAAAGGTTGGACAACCCCAACCACTCCCCACTAAGTGATTAAGCATTACATGTGTTTCAATAGCCTAAATAGGGCTCAAACCACCTGTAGTCCTCCCCTTTAGGCATGTATGTGAGCAATTATGATCATTTTAGAATGAAATGCATTGTTTGGCTTTCAACAATTGACATCATATGACTTTAACCTTGCATTAATGTTTGGACTTGGCTTTAGGCCTACTCTTTTGAGGGCTTTACAAATATGTATGCTTTATTGATAATGTCTCAAGAGAGGGCCAATATATTTCTCAAATTTTTTATCAATTAGAGAGTGACATACTCATTAATATCAAGTTTATTAATCACAAGTACAAAATTTCTTTATCTGATGCATTTAATCTAACATTTTTAATACTAGACTAAAAAGAGTCATTTGTAGACACCTAAATTTGTTATTAGACATTTGGAAATATCAATGACACAATGTTACATACTTGAATTTTTACGTACACATTTGAATCTTATGCACACTTTCTCTTGTCCATTACTCAACTATTCTCTTTACTAATCTAATTTTCAACATAGTTTCTGTAAGAACACTTTATAATATTATGCAAGTTATCACCATATTCCAATTACTATTTACCCCTTTCACACATGATGTTGACAATAGTGAGATGTTTGATGTTTGTTGCAGGGATTTGACTCTACCAACAATGTCTTGTAACTTTTAACGACTACTTTTCAAATTAAAATATTTTCCTTCGGTCAACCTAGACACGTTGTAGATTTCAGTTATTAGTAGGAGAAAATATTTAAGAGTCATCTATAAATACCAATTAAGCATTAGGTCATAGTCACTTGGCAATTACTTGGTCACTCACTCTTTAGTTGAAAAAAAATTAATAAATCCATTACCACTCCATTGATAAATTATTACAAAAGCATTTGAATCTAAAAAATATTCAAAAGACAAACCCTATAACTATGTGTAGTTGTCAAATGTTAAAAGCTAAAGTATTGCATCAAATTCTAACATGGCCATGATGATACCCACACACATCTAGGTGGGAGAACTATATGCAGTTTGAGTCCTCTTTTGAGTATTAGAATATATATAATACTTAATCACTCAGTGGAGAGTGGTTGAAGGTTCCAAACCCATATTTTTAACCCATTTTTCTAAGTCAATTTGGTATCAAAAGTGACATGAGGGTTTCAAAGCAAGGAGAGGAAAAATCAATATATATGCATAGGAATGAGGTGGCAA
Organism: Torreya grandis; assembly: GCA_037957365.1. Lineage (NCBI taxonomy): Eukaryota > Viridiplantae > Streptophyta > Pinopsida > Cupressales > Taxaceae > Torreya > Torreya grandis. The sequence goes on from JARHVA010000449.1 coordinate 3,677,592, forward strand.
AAAAAACATACAAAATCATCTCAAGGTGTAGGAGCAATGATTTATGGTGGAAGAGATTGACATGTTGTAATCAACCTAGAGGGTGCTAGTAAATAGAGTACAATATTGGTTATTTCGGGGGTTTGAGCTTTGTCCATTGTGTTTACAAAAGTTTTGAAGTCTTATATCCCAATCTAAGCAATTACAAAACTAATTCAAAATCATTTTAAGTACTATAACATAGATAGTGAGAAGTATAAACTAGAAAATCAACTAAGTGCTTCCATTCTCCCTTCTCTTATCAATTCTATAAATAGTAAATAAAATATCATGTTTACCTTATTTAAAACTTGCGTTTACCTTTTATTTTTTTTATTCAAATCAATGAAATCCTAAATATATGCTAGGTATTTGATGTAATTTTATATGCCTACTTTGAATCCACACATTTTTTAACTCGGGAATAATCGAATTACATATATATTGCCATCTTAGTTAGATATAACTCAATACATCATGATGAGTACATGTACACTTAAATCAAAACTTTTTTTAATTAAATTGTCACTATTAAAAAAATTCAATACCAAAAAATCATTCCGAAATCAGCGTTGGATCTATTGATTCAACCCTATGAATGGTATAACAGACCATCCTCCCCAATTAAACTACATCCTTATTTTCACATTCTTATTCTAATATGACAATGTGTAACGCATACGATACATTTTGAACAGATTGTGTGTTTATGAACTATAGATAATTGTTTTTAAATTACCTAACCATTAGAAGTAAAATATGAAAAAAAAACAATGAAAATTATTACATTCATTTGACGTCAATTCTATAAATGAAAAGTTTCATATTTGGATAAGATATAATCTATCAAAATTAAACGTCTTTTAGACTTTTCTTATGAATTAAAGGTCTCGAAAAGGCAACATTCAAAGAATTTTATCTTGTTCTATCAAGAGAGATAAAAGGTTTCTCATTCAATGAAGTATAAAGGTTTATCTTGTTTAAAGCAAAATAATTGTAAGTGCCCCATTGTGACAGTGTGCAATTCGTGATAGATCAGATCCTAAGGATAACGTTAGCAGCCGCCCTTAATTGGGGAATTCTCCTAATAACATTCTCAGACAAATTTAGCAAATACTTATTTTATGTTAAGTTTGAATGGAACATTATTTGGTTCTACACTCGATCCCAGGTTCGATTCCCCATTATGGGAAGTGGTGATCTCTCCACTAATTAATTTAATTTAATTTTCTTTTACCTGGTTATGATCCACACGGTATCGTAATACTGAAAATAAAAGATATGTAAAAATATTTCCTCGACTTGCAAATTGCAATGTAGGACAGGAAGAAAACAGTTCTGAAAGCTCTACAGGCAAATTCAAAGCACTCAGACAAAATCCTTAGAGTACCAGCCTTGGAAAACAGTAGATTTAAAATAGTTTATGGTACTCATATGGGCCATGTTTTGTACTGCCTATTCTGCAATTACAAAAAAAGATCGTGGAAATAAATAACCCATTTGTAATTTGTTGTATACACTGGCATCATCCTTATAAAAAGAAAAGGCCATCTTTGATGATAATGGATGAAAGTGGGACCGATAATTTCATGTGTAAGAGCTCTGCTCGACACTGAATGCAGTCTGTAGTCTTCAGTTAGAGAGTTGTGCAAAATTATGTTTGCACGCTACACGGCGTTTGGTGGTTTACAACTTTTCTAGACTGCTGAATAACTTTTCTAAACTGTGGTGGTGTTTCAACATTTAATCCATTTATATATTTAGCATTTTTGGGCATTCATGTGTGTTAAAGCATATATGGTTAAATATTGTATATTTAATACTTTTGTGCATGCATGTGTGTTAAAGTTAATAAGGTCAAACCCAATATATAATTTGGTTATAAATATATTTCAAGTTTAGTATTGTGTCTCAGTGAGAAGGTATGATTATTGAATTTTTTTATCCTCATTCACATGATATGTATTTTAAGGATTTTTCTTAATAATGTAGTAAAGTAGAAGTGATTGTTCAGTTTATGAATATTTGGAGTTTATATGACTGATGGATATATCAATTTTTTCAATGGATGAATACAAAAAGATGGGGGACCAAAAAGTGGCAGTTTGCAAACTAAAAGTGTGTTTGTTGGTTTACAGCTATTCTAAGAAATTCATTGAATCCAATGATTTCTTTCAAAGTTAATTCACAAAAAGACATGAGAAAAAACAAACACGTAAGATCAAATTTAGAATTTTTCACTAACAATAATAATTTCGAAATCTAGTAGCCAATTATTTATCAATCATTTGAATCACATACTAGCACATATCAAAAGGTGTAGTTTGAAAGGTAAAAAAGATGCCTAGAAACTTAAAATGTTCTTTAAGATGGATCCAATTCCATTTGTATAGATATATGCAAGAAAGGGGGAGAATGACTATTTATAGTATCTAGTTTTTCTCATACATTTTAACCCATTTTCAAGATAATGGTAATCCCATATAAATCTCTATTGAAACTTCTAAACCTCAAAAATATCTCAATCCTTATTTAAAAAATATTTATTAATGTATTTGAAATATTTGTTACATATTATCTAACCTTACCTCAAAAAGTAAAACTTACTTGTCTCCTAAATAAACTTGTAATTGTATAGTGCCATCCTAAATATAACATTATTGTATGATATATATTATTAATCATATGTGTCATAGGATATTGTCTTTTTATAATAGATGAATTGTCATTTATAGGAATTAAAAAAGTCACGTTAAAAGGTAAAATGAATAACTATTCATTAACTTTATATATTTTAATGTTTCTTCGTTTCAAATTGAACATGAATACAATTTTAACACACATCAAATATTGATTCTTGTCATTCCACTTAATACCTGGCCTGACATTAGTATCATAACACAAGCTTTCATTGGGCGTTCTTCTTTCTCCATTCAACCAACCAATCATATGCCTTCAAACTCAGATTTCTAATACCTATGTTGTGTAGTAGCTATTCAAGGCATTTTTTTTTTTAATTCATTTAAGAGTTGAACAGAGGCGTTTCAGTGTTGTGTAGGAATTACTTGCTATTGTGGCGCACTTTCAGTTGTTTTGGAACATACATGACCTGTTAGAAGTTGTTTTGAGGCGTTTGGCCTTTTTTTTGTTTTTTTTGGTTTTTGAGGATTGTCTGTCAATTTGCAGACCTATGTGGCGCATCCCAGCTATATTTTGGTTGTATTTCCTTATATTAGACTGTGCATTACTTGAATGTGGCTGATTTGGTATACGTTTCACCTCATAAATCTGCAACAAAATCATTGAGTTGCATTCTGGCTGTGTGTTAACTGTTTTGAGTTGTGTAGCATCTGATCGGAAGGCGAATTATTATATTTCTGCTGCGCGGAACTCATACAGAGTTGTGTATTGGTTCTTTTGGACCTTTGGTGGCTGTAACTACAGCATGACTAAGTATGGAGTTAAAACACCTTCCAATAAGCCATTACAATGGGATTCCACTTGGCGCCATACAAAAGTAAGTTAAAATTCAAACTTTGGTGCTTTTTCATTTCAATTAAAAGTATAAGAAGTAAAGCTCTTGAAAAACATATAATTTCCTTTTGGATAGATAATATTCCCACACGGGAAGAATAGCCACAATTTAGTTCTCTGTTTCTTCTTCTTCTTCTTTTTTTTACCCCTACTTATTAAAGTAAATTATGTTAAATTGTAAAACAAATCAATTTTTAAAATTCAAGGGAATTTTGAGTACAAATTAAATTGTGTAAACATAAAATAATAAAAATGCAATGTTCAGTATCAACACTCTTTTGGTTTACATTTATAATTCAAGTTATCACAATTAAATTATTGCATTTATAGTTTGATATAGTTGTAACAACGACATTTATGACTTTGTCCTTATAAATTTTTAGGAAGAAATAAAGAAAGAACATATTTTTCTATTCACTCTATTATCCACTTACAACTATCACTAAATGTAAATCGTAAAATTAAGAAGAGCAATATGGGTATATAGAGTTATCACACCCACATAAAAGCACTTATCTTTAAGCAGGTGTCATAGATAAAATAAATACTTTTCACATACAACCTAGGTACCACATGTTATTCTAGTCTCACATGATTTAATGTTTCTTTCACATACCATTGAGTATATAGAAAATACGAGCTTCTTCAACATACTAACATGTATGTAATAAGGGAAAGTCTATAGAGAGGTTTGGTATATCGGTATGGTGGTATTCATCTCCTTTCATTTGTAAACATGCATTCTATACAGAAAATTGTTGGCACAACTCTAATCCAAATAAAAACCTAGTTAAAATGGTCTAGACAAGTGGAGAACACATTAATCTTGAATAAAACGTGGTTTAATGTTTGTGACAATGATGATCAACTCGTTGAATAAAGGATGAAAAAGAGATTCCATCATGTAAACAAAATAACTCTAAAGCACTGGTCTTGATGAGGGATTTAGTTGATTTAGAGGTGTTTCATCACATTCATGGGTGAAATACTCTATAAAAATATTTTCAAAAATTGAAGGAAATGTATTACTCACACTCAAAATTAGAGTTCATACAACTACGATTGAAAGTGTTCAACATAGAATTGAAAAAGGGGTATGCCATGAGTTTGGCTTTTAAAATCCATGCAATCAAGGATGCTATTGATATTGTTGACATAAAAATTTGTGTTTGTATGACTACCTTCATAAAGGATATTTTCCCTATCTACTCAACCTATATAGATTCATTGCAAGCAAACTTTTTTTTTGAAGGCTCTCACTTTTGATCAGTTAGTTGAGAAAATGGCCAAAAGAGGAAAATATTTTAGAATAAAAGCAAAGTCTGGAAGAAAAAACATTTTTTTATGAAAATTAAAATGTAAATTATTGCAATAATGCAAGAAATTAAAAGGGAAAAAGGAAGAACAAAAGGTGAGTTGACAAATCAAGAAAAATCAACCAAAAAAAATTGAATGTAAAACAACATTTACATTGCAAATGTTGTGATAGAAAAGGGAGGCATGAGACCCATGAATGCAAGACACCATGGGAGGTAATTGAAGTGTACAAAAAATAGAAAGAAAAAAGGGAGAAGAAGAAAACTTAGAATGTAATTAAGTTCAATTCTCTTGTGATTGTGTGTTTTACATCTTTGACAAAGTATATAATGCCTTAGAGACTTTAACCTATGATATTTATTGAGTTTTAGACATTGGTGACACTCAACACATGAATTTTGAAGGGAAATATTTGAGGAGATTCATGAATAAAGTTGTGATTGAATAAATTTGGTAGAAAATACAAGTTTGTAACCTCAAAACAAGGGTACAATCCAACTCAAATAACTATGAGATGATGCTATCCATCATATGCTAATCTTAGTGTGACAATGGGCAAGATATATTTCCTCTCTCTGCACTTCTAGGAAGAAGCATCTCAGAAAACACTATACATATGTAATAGTTCACCATTAAACACCCTATAGATGAAGACTCCATATGAGGTATGGTGTGTTCATCTCCCTTAAGTGTGATATGTTAGAAATTTTAGAATGATGTGATACACATTTATTCCAAAGGGGAAAAGAAACAAATTGGGACACACGATTTTCAAATGCACACTTTTAGGATACTTAAGTATGCAAAGGCATATAGGCTATATGATGAAAACACCAAGAAATTTATCATTGTAAATGATGTCAAATTTTATGAAACCATAAAGGATAACTCAAGCATAAGTCGATAATTGAATCAATTGAAAAAATATGTTAAAATTTGATTTTTTTTAAGGAGTTTGATATGGAGGTTCTAAAATAGTGAAGAGGGGACCTAAAATTGGGAAATACGTGAATCTATATGTTAGCAAGGGAATGTGTACACTAACCATTCGAATATATGAACATGCCACATAGACATGGACTATGGATTCTTTTAGGTTAGCACTTATTCTACAGAATTCTTATGATGATAATTTATTTTTAGATAGGATCATGTACATGGAATCTTTAGTAAAAAAATACATGTTGATACAGCTAGATGCCAAGTATAGACATCATGGTTACAAAAATAGTTCGTAGGAATATATATTCCTATGGATTGTAGTAGAATAGGTTGGATAATGTTGGGTAATATTGTATGAGGGTTTTTGATTAAGTTTTCTATGAACGCATGAAGGATTGAGTGTAGACTTTGGATATCTGGAATGAATGTGTAATGAGTGCCTAATAGTATAAAGATTGTAAGATTCAATAATTGGTGATTAATATGTTGCATATGTGTTCTTTACTATAATTATATCTTTTATGTGTTGATATGTGTTAAAACATTAATTCTCATCAAAAGGGCTTTGTCTTTTATGTAATACAATCTGATTATTATGATATTGGATGTTATTGGATAATATCTCTATGTAATGATAACATTCCTTTGGAAATATCTACGATCTAATTCCAATAGTTATAAGTTCTCATAGAGATAATACTTTCCTTGCAAGCTGACATCTATGTATTCACACCTAAGTATTGCCATTATGTATTTCTCCAAGTAGAATTCCATAAGATTACCTAAGAGAGTGCTAAACATCTATGATCTTATTATAAAATTAATACTTTGTAATGATTTTTCCTTTCCCAAAAACTCTTTACCTAAATCACTGGAGCTATCCCTGTAATTAGCATGTTCTGGTGAATCAAGAAACATTTACTAACAATGGTGTGGTGAGAGTGGAACTCACTATTTGAGAATATACTAAGGTCATTGCCTAGTTAGAGAGACATGTAATGTTGGCTAGATCAAAAAATCATTGAGTTTGTGCAGAAAGAAGATCAAAAAATAGGGTGTTATGAATAACATATTTTGTAGGAACACATTTAAAGTGAAATTTATAAGATATTTTGGTACAAACTACCTGGATTGTTGTTGATTGGTTGGATCATCTAGAACACCATTGCTTCAAATCTCATGTGATCACTGACATTATGTGAACTGAGGGGAAGATCAAATGGCTTCGATCCTTACACACCAACTAGACCTGTGTGATAGATCATTGGTTGGATTTGACCATTGACATGTATATCAAAAAATTCACACTACATGGCTACATAGAATTTGAAGTGGCAAAGGATATGTTTATGAGAGGGATAAGATGAAAATTCTTGTAGTGATTTCATACACTCATTAAGATGTTGGCTTTGGAGAAAGTGATAGTACATATTCCCTTCCATATGGAGTAGTCACTTCACATGCCATGGGGGTGTGTGCAACATAAGGGAGAATGAATAAAATATCAAAAAAGTAGAGCTTGAACTTAAGTCCAAAATGTAGAATACAAAGGAGAAGGATTAGAAGAAGACTTTAGAGTTTGAAAGAGAGTTACAACAATAGAGAAGATGGAATAAACAAAGTGCATTTTAGGAAGCTGTGAATAAGAGATGGAGTAGTAGTATTGATGATTTGGATGAAAGGAGAAGATAAGGATAATTACATAGTGAGGAGAGATAGAGCGAGGAGATTGGGCAAAGTAAGGATAGAGCATGAGGAAGTGATGAGGATCAAGCATGGAGGGAGGAAGAAGGTAGTAGTATAGAAGTAGATCAAATAGTTAAAAGCTCATAATTTCTAGGAATGTTATTCCAAAGAGAAAAAGAAGGATTGCCTTATATTCATAGATATAGTACAGGTTCAAGTTTTGACAAATATATATTTGGAGGTAAGGATCATTTCCCACAAAAGCACACACTCCTCGAGCCCCTTTTTTTTAAAAAATCGTAGTAATTCCTACACAAATTTAGATGGTGACACTTATCAAGGACCAATTCTAGAAGAAATTAATAGGAAAACCCTAGAAGTATAGAAGACCATGTATCATGAAGTTTCCCAGAGTTTCTCAGCCCAAAAGAAGAAGAATATAACAACATTGTTATCAACAGAGATAAACCCCTTAATTTTTGTGTAGGCCAAGGATCTCATTACACAACTTTACTTTTTAGAATAAGAGGAAAGAGACAACAGAGATATATTTGTGACTACCACATCCATAGAACCAGAAGAGACAACACAACTACCACCAGCCCAAGATGCACCTCAAATCCCATAAAAGCCTTAGAAACCACAACCATCTTAAGTGCAAGTTATGAAAAAATCAAGTATGATACCTACAAGAAACCCAACTATGGTAGATTAATTGGGGTATTTGACCCACTTGGCTGCCTATGATGGATCTTCAGACCTGAAACAATACTTAAAAAGGCCCATCTGTATGTTTTTTATGCACCACCATAACTATATAAAAATAAAACACCGTCTTTGCTCATAATGGATGAAGGTGGGACTATTAATTTCATGCTTAAGAGCTCTTCTCAACACCGAATGCAATATTTACTATTCAAGTAAGGAAAATTATGTTTTTATAGGATGTTTTGTTGTTCACAACCTTTTTAGAGGACAATATGTTTTTCACTATGCTGAATTGAAGTTTTATATATATATATATATATATATATATATATATATATATATATATATATATATCAATAGGGAAGTCAAGTGTCATATCTTCACATAGGCACAAAACTAAACTTACAGTACAATATGGTCAGGATCAAATGGTATATATATATATATATATATATATATATATATATATATATATATATATATATATATATATATATATATATATATATATATATATATATATATATATATATATATATATATATATATACACCATTTGATCCTGACCATACTGTACTGTAAGTTTAGTTTTGTGCCTATGTGAAGATATGACACTTGACTTCCCTATATATATATATATATATACACCATTTGATCCTGACCATACTGTACTGTAAGTTTAGTTTTGTGCCTATGTGAAGATATGACACTTGACTTCCCTATATATATATATATATATATATATATATATATATATATATATATATATATATATATATATATATATATATATATATATATATATATATATATATACCATTTGATCCTGACCATACTGTACTGTAAGTTTAGTTTTGTGCCTATGTGAAGATATGACACTTGACTTCCATATATATATATATATACCATTTGATCCTGACCATACTGTACTGTAAGTTTAGTTTTGTGCCTATGTGAAGATATGACACTTGACTTCCCTATTGCCCTGTGTGCCAATTGGATATGGAGCATATTGACAAAATAAGGTTTTGTTTCCAAAGGGTTGTGCTAGTTCAATAAGAATCTTTCATCATTATAAGTTTCTCTATTTAGAACTACAAAACTTTGTTCTTAAAAATACAAGATGGAAATGATGTATAATGTTCTAAATATCTTACTTCCAAGTTCTAGTATTTAGTTTATTCTTGTAAAACACAAGTTTATTTTATATGATAATTTATTTATTTATTTTGTGATTAATGAAATTTAAATAATATAAAATTATTAAATTTTATATTTTATAAAATGGGATATAAATTATACGATTATTAATGTTAAGGAGGGATTGATATCATAGTTATTAATTTTAAAACTGACAATATAAAGAGGGAAGATAAATACTTAACTAATTTATATTTAATATTACTCATTGTTTGTATCACAATCTTTAAAATGATTTTTTTATAAGATATGCAACTATTCAAAACAGGATATAGGACCTCAAAACCTACATAGATGTTGTCAATGAAGTTCATATCATTATGGCAAATGATATTGTCTTTAGTTGACCAGTATTGTCCATGTTGATTTTGTTAATTTATTCCACCTCAAACCATTGCACATGCACCTTTAGATAATATTTTGTAATTTTGCTTGCACTTTGTCCTATGCATAGATCTTGATTTTTCCACTCATTGTGTTGAAACCCTAACTTTAATTTATATATAAATTTGATTTGGGAAGGGAGTTAAAAATAAGGGTTGCATAATGCCAACCACTTCCCACTAAATTATTAATCAATGCCTATGTTTTAATAGTCCAAATAGGGCTCAAACCACATGTAGTCCTCCTCTTTAGACATGCATGTGACAAAATTATGATCTTGTTAGAACATAATACATTGTTCATCTTTCAACACTTGACAACGTGCAACTATAATCTTGTGTTAATGTTCAGACTTGGCTTTAGGCCTACTCTTTTGAGGTGTTTACAAATAGTATGCTTTTTTAATAATGTCTCATGAGAGTGCCAATGGATTTATCAAATTTTTTGTTAAGTAGAGAGCGACATACTTATTAATATCAAGTGCATTAGTTATAGGTACACAAGTTCTTTATTTGATCCATTTAATCTAACATTTTCAATACTAAACTAAAAGGGGGAATTTGTAGACACCTAAATTTGTTATTAGACATTTAGCAATATCAATGAAACAATGTTACATACTTGGAATTTTGTGTAAACATTTGATTCTTATGCACACTTTCCCAATATTCTCTTTACTAACCCAATTTTCACCATAATTTGTGCAAGAACACTTTATAATCTTATACAAACTATCACCATATTCCAAATTACTATTTCCCCCTTTCACACATGATGTCAACAATAATTAGATGTTTGATGTTTGTCCTTAGGGTTCAACTCTGCCAACAATGTCCCATAACCTTTAATGAATACTTTTCAAATTAAAATTTTTCCCTTCAGTCAACCTAAACATGTTGTAGACTTTGGTTGTTAGTAGGAGAAATATTTCAAGAGTCATCTATAATTACCAATCAGACATAAGGTCATACTCACTTGGCAATTACTTGGTCACTCACTTTTTAGTTGAAAAAAGCTTAATAAATCCATTAACACTCCATTGATAAATTATCAAAAAAACATTCAAATCTCAAAATTATTCAAAGGAGAAACCCTAGAACTATGTGTAATTTTCAACTGTTGAAAACTAAAGTATTGCATTGAATTCTAACATGACCATGATGATAACCACACACATCTAGGTGGGAGAACTATATTTAGTTTGAGCCCTCTTTGGATTATTAAAATATAGATAATACTCAATCACTCGGTAGACAGTGATTGAGGGTTCCAAACCCATATTTTTAACCCATTTTTCCAAGTCAATTTGGTATCAAAAGTGATGTGAAGGTTTCAAGGCAAGGAGAGGAAAAATCATTATATGTGCATAGGAATGAGGGGGCAAAATAAACACATAAAAATCATCTAAAGGTGCAAGAACAATGATTTGTGGTGGAACATACTGACATGTTGTAGTCAACCTGGAGGGTGCTAGTAAATAGAGTACAATACCGGTTATTACAGGGGTTTGAGCTTTGTTGACTGTGTTTACAAAAAAAATTGAAGTCTTATATCCCAATCCAAATGGTTACAAAACTAATTAAAAATCATTTTAAGTACTATAACATAAATAATGAGTAGTATAAATAAAATAACTAAATGCTTCTATTCTCACTTCTCTTATCAATTCTATAAATAATAATTAGAATATCATGTTTATCTTATTTGAGACTCATATTTATTATTTATTATTTATATTCAAATCAATGAAATTTTAAATATATGCTAGGTACTTGATATAATTTTATAAGCTTATTTTGAGTCCATATTTTTTTTAATTGGAAATAATCTAATTACATAAATATTGGCATCTCAATTAAATATAACTCAATACATCATGATGAGTAGTGTACACTTAATCAAAACATTCTTTTAACTAAATTGTCACCATTAAAAAAGTTCAATATTAAGAAATCATTTTGAAATCAACCTTAGACTTAATAATTCAACCCTATGAATCGTGTAACAGACCATCCTCCCCCAAATTAAGCTACGTCCTTCTTTTTACTTTCTTATTCTAATGTGACAATGTTCAACTCATGCTGTACATTTCGAACAGATTGTGTGTTTATGAAGTATAGATGATTGTTTATAAATTACCTAAACAATGAAATTTATTACATCCATTTGATATCATTTCTATAAATAAAAAGTTTCATATTTGGATAAGATATAATCTATCAAAATTCAACGTCTTTTAGACTTCTCTTAAAAATTAAAGATCTAGAAAAGGCAACATTCAAAGAATTTTATCTTGTTCTATCAAGAGAGAAAAAATGTTTCTCACTCAAAGAAGTATACCTTGTTTATAGCAAAATAATTGTAAGTACCCCATTCTAACAGTGTGCAATTCATGACAGATCAGATCCTAAGGATAACATTAGCAGCCACCCTTAATTGGGGAATTCTCCTAATAACATTCTCAGACAAATTTAGCAATTGCCTTTTTTAATGTAAAGTTTGAATGGAACATTATTTGGCTCTACACTAGATCCCCATTATGGTAGGTGCTGATCTCTCCACCAATTAATTATTTATTTATGATCCACACGGTATGATAATGCTGAAAATAAAAGATATGTAAAAATACTTCTTTTAGTTGCAAATTTCAATGTAGGACAGGAAGATAACAGTTCTGAGAGCTCTCCAGGCAAATTAAAAGTACTCAGACAAAATCCACCTAATCCTTAAGAGTAGCAGCCTTAAAGAACAGTAGATTTAAATTAATTTATGGTACTCATATGGGCCATGTTGTGTATTGCCTGTTCTGCAATTACAGAAAAAGATCATGGCAAGAAAAATAGCCCATCTGTATTTTTTTTTTTTGGTATACACTGGCATCCTCCATATAAAAAGAAAAGGCCATCTTTGATCATAATGGATGAAGGTGGGACCGTTAATTTCATGTGTAAGAGCTCTGCTCGACACTGAATGCAGTCTGTAGTCTTCAGTTAGAGAGTTTTGCAAAATTATGTTTGCACACTACACGACGTTTGGTGGTTTACAACTTTTCTACACTGCTGAATAACTTTATGCCACTAAACTGTGGGTGTGTTTCAACATTTAATCCATTTATATATTTAGCTTTTTTGGGCATTCATGTGTGTTAAAGCATATATGGTTAAATATTGTATATTTAATACTTTTGTGCATGCATATGTGTTAAAGCGTATAAGGTCAAACCCAATATATAATTTGGTTATAAATATATTGCAAGTTTAGTGTTGTATCTCAGTGAGAAGGTATGACTACTGAATTTCCTCATCATCATTCATATGATATGTATTTATAAGGAATTTCTTTAATAATTTAGTAAAGTAGAAGTGATCGTTCGGTGATGGTTAACTCTTTTCAGTTAGAGAGTTGTGCAAAATTATGTTTACACTTTACACGACATTTGGTGGTTTACAACTTTTGTAGAGGACAAAATGTGTTTGGTGTGTTTCAAGGGGTCAACATTTAATCCATTTGTATATATATAGCATTTTTGCTCATACATATGTGGTAAAGCGTATATGGTTAAATATTGTTAATTTAACACTTTTTCACTTATATGTGTAAAAGTGCATATGGTCAAATTGAATATACTATTTGGTCATGAATATATTGCAAGTTTAGTGTTGTATTTTTGTGAGAAGGTATGATTATTGACTTTCCCCATCATCATTTATATGATATGTACTTTTAAGGAGTTCCCTCAATAATGTAGAAAGGTAGAAGTGATTATTTAATTAATGAATGTTTGGTTTATATCTATTCTAAGAAATTTATTGAACCCTGTTATTGTTTTTAGAGTTAGTTCATAGAAAGATATAAGTAACAACAATCATCTAAGAGCAAATTTATAAATTTACACTAACAATAGTAGTTTCAAGATTAAATAGCCAATTATTTTTCAACCCTTTGAATCACATACCACCACACATCAAAGGGTATAGCTTGAAAGGCAAAAGGGGTGCCTAGAAATTTAAAATGTTCCTTAGGATTGATCCAATTCTATTTTTATTGAAGTAACCAAGCAGGTAAGGGGAAGAATGACTATCTATAATATCAAGGTTTTTTCCACTGAATGGAAGATCCAAAAGCTAAATAAAACACCTATGACAATAAGTTGATAATGTAATTTATTGGCCTTTGCCAATGTGACTCTTGTAGTGTGATTTATTTCACTCACTTTTTTGTATAAGTAACTTTTGTATCAAAAAGAGTGTTTATTTGAGTGAAGATTGAAATAGATATTAGTTTGGCAAAGTTAAGTAAAAATTTGATAAATAAACATGTTTAGATATCCAATCTAAGACATATATCCATTCAAAATGAATATTTGTCTCTTAGAAATTATAAAAATGTAAAATACTCGTTAAAAAAGCTCTATGTCAAATGAATATGCATTTAAAAAACATATCTATTAGAAACAAATGTTTGTTTCTAATATATATCCTTTCCTTTTCAAAAAATATTTCTCTCGAAGAAATATCTTGGTTTGAGGCTTGGATTACCAAACTTGCATGTTTTTTTGGTAGCACATGACAAAATTAAGTTTCAATGGCATCTCCTATATTCACCCATATATTTTATTTAGTTATTGAAATTTCTATTCAAAATTTCAAATGGGTTTTGTCAAGCAGATTGTCTTGTTTTAGAATTTTTTTTCAATATTGAGTGTATCTTAGTGGTCAATAAATACACAAATCAAAAAATTATAATAAATATTGACTTGTTATATATATGTATGTATGTATGTATGTTTTTCTATGTACCACATCAACTATATAAAAATAAAATGTCCTCTTTGCTAATAATCAATGAAGGTGGGATTGTGAATTTCATGTGTAAGAGCTATGCTCGATGTTGAATGCAGTCTATAATCTTTAGGTAGGGAGTTAAGAAATATTATGTTTGAACACTACACGACATTCAATTTTTTACAACTTTTGTAGAGTTGAAAATGGGTTTACTGTGTTGAATAACATTTGATACTTTATCACCTTTAAGCCACTAAACTATGGGTGGTGTCTTTGAAGAGGTCAACATTTAATCCATTTGTATATTTATCACTTTTGTGCATCCATATGTGTTAAAACATATATGGTCAAATCGAATATACCATTTGGTCATGAACACAATACAAGTTTAGTGTTGTACCCTTGTGAAAAGGTATGACTATTGAATTTCCTTGTCATCATCCACATGATATGTATTTCCAATGAGTTACTTCAATAATGCAATAACGGAGAAGTGATCATTTAATTTATGAATTTTTGGAGTTCATATGATGGACAAATACATCAATTTTTATAATGGGTGAATGCAAGAAGATGAGGGACCAAAAAGTGGCAACTTGTATACCTATTTTTTTTAAATGTTACATAGTGTTTTAACCTTTTAGGGTTTTACTTATGCAAATCCTAAGTTTGATTAAAGAGCTAAGTTGTCTAAATTAGTGAAATAATATGCAATAAATAACCACTAATTTGTTATACAAATTGGCTTGCTTTAACTTTCTAAAAATAGTAATTAATATGTCCAAATAGAGACTTATCTCGAAAATAATTGTTGTGGAAGATCTAGATGCTAAAAAATGGGTTACAGACAAAACTAAGTGTTGTCAATAGGTTTGTTGAGTCAGATCCTCTCTTGGGTAGTAGCACCCCACTTAGATAGGAGTGTTATATGGATCTAGTATCCTAAAAATGGTGATAGTGTCCTCTTTACAAGACTATTCCTAAATTTTGGGTGCACCTACACCTTTGTTTAAAATATGTTATTCTTGTGCACATGAAATCTAGAACTCTGAAGTATGCATGTAGTAGTTGATTTAAGTTAAAAAACCTAATCCTCCTTGCATGTATGGAATGAGATAAAAATATGTGGTCATTATTAGGATATGATAGACATCCTCAACACCCCAATGTGAAGAGAGTTTCCTACATACCAATACTTTGAGGAAGGATCAAGCCCGATGTAGTTATCTCACCTAGGGTTTGGTGCAAGTGCAAGTGAATGCTAGAATGATAGTAGTCTTGAATGCCTTGAGTGTGCTTGAGATTAGAAATCTTTGAAATCTAGACTTAGGGTAGTTGTAGATGGTATTATGCAAAAGTAGGGAAGAATAAGGATTAATAACCTTGATTTTGCTTAACTTGTTTCTTGTTTAAATAGGCTTTTTGCATTTATTTTTCATCTAATAGATAGAGGTCTAATAGTCTTGAATTTATAATGTTTTGTAGCTTGTGTAGATAATAAAATGTGTTTATATTGACCTTAGGAGGGTCATACATTTTAAAATATTTCCATTCAGGAGATTTAAGGTAAGTGATATTGACACCATGTTGGGGACACTAGCACCATGTGGCTCTAGTGTCTTTAATGTGGTGCTAGTCTCTAGTTGGCAGGCCATTGGGCACAAAGGGTCAGTATCTAGGAATGAAGGTATGGAATTATGTTTGAGCTAACTAGGGACATCTTTGGTCTGCACAATGGCTTGGAAAGTGTGATAAAGGCTCTAAGATAGGTCTAGGGCTAAGATAGATATAGGTTATCTCAAGCAACACTCTTAAAATACAAATACCACTTTTAGATGATTACATTCTCCCCCCCTCATTTATTCAAATATAGTAAAGTGAAATATCTAGTATAAAGGAAAAAGAAGCATACCTGGGCTTACTTAGGAAGTGAATCCCATGTAGCTGAGTATGTGAATCTAAGTCTGCATATGTGAGTCATGATCCAAATCATGACCTACAATGAAATGTGCATAAATTAGTCCTTACTTAAGAGATATATAAAAAAAGACTATGCTAAATAAATAATTGAGTAAATCTAAGTAAAAGGATAGTAAAGAGAAAAGGAAAAACTACAACTCATTAGGTACATGAACCAGTGCATGAACTTGCTAACAACTTGTGTGTGCATATATATAGTGATCAAATCATTGAATAGATTAGACTAAGTTGATAGCTTGCTCAATCTTCATATGGGGAGGGATCAATAACTCAATATGGTTTTGAATCTATCATTGGCCACCCCTATTTAGTGGACCGTGACTTGTGAATAGATTGGATTAGACTATAATTATGTCTAACCTTCTCATGTGGGTGGCTCAAGAAATCAAGTAAGATATGACTCCATCATTTTGCACTCATTACTAGTAGATGTATCTAAAACTAAAATGTGAAATAGTGATGAAAATATCTAATTGGGTATATCTAATTATGTATTTCAGCTCTGTGGCCACTTGGGTACATTTGGTGGCTCTGGGCCACTTGGGAATCCCAACCACTATAGATGGAGTAAGGAATGAAACTTGTGACAACTTGGAATATGATAGCAAGTGATTCCATCATAGAGAATGACATGGAGTTTGCCATTCCATCTAATCAACTCATGTGTAACTAATCATATAGAAATAATGTGCCATGCACATGCCTCTAATCTGATATATAAGTATCCTAATTTTGGACTAAGTTGTAATAACTATATCTATGTATTTGAACTGAATATGGGGATGATTATGTCATGCATGATGCCCCAAATTTGAGAAACTAATATGAATCTAAGATGAACTCATGTGCATATGAGCTAAATCTGAGTATAAATTTCAAACCTATACTTATATTTTTGCAAACCTATGTTGTTCTTGATGTACTATTCTAGGAAATATGAATTGCTCTAAAACTAAGGCTAATAGATAGTAGTGCCATGTGGTGCTAGTATCCCATTCTGGGCATTAATGTCTATCTAGTCTGAAATATGAATCTCTGAACTACTTTTTGAGTCCATATTTTTTCCTGTGTCTGATTTCCTAAAACTAAGCATGTGTGCTAAAAATGATATGTGAATGCAATGTAGGAGCTTGATCACTAAGACAAACCCCTATGAATGCCTCCTCTTTTTAAAGTAGTTGTTAACCTATGCAAGAACTGTCCTCCAATGAAATATCTCTATATAATCTGTTAGTTGGATCATATATTATAATTGCATGATAATCCAATATAATGTACAAACATATCATTGGAATGTAAGGGAATATGAGAATAAGTATGTAGTGTAAAATGTATGTTGTATCTAGCACTGTACAAAGGTGTCAAGATAGATGTAATAAATATGTATAATAATAAATCTGAGTAGATACCTAGGGGGATATGGTATGATATCCATCACAACACCCAAGTAGGAAGGGTAGATGTATGAGGTCCCTCATGGCAATGAAAATTGGTATGTGTAACAAGCAAAGACAATTATCATGGTGATGATGCATTGTTGGACCCAAATTTTTATCTAAGTATTTTGGTATTTTGGTACCAAACTAGAATGATATGAGAGGAGCATAATACAGAAATACTATGGTACAGAACTAGTCTAGCAAAAAAGGACCATGGTGTAGAACCAATGAGGTGTGAAAGGAAAAGGGTGTGAAAGTACCAGCATGAGAATACCCAATCAAAGATAGCAAATAACTATAAGTAACCTGAGTGAATAGGACTTAGAATAGCATCAAAAGAGTTGGTGAGTGCATGGGAAGTGGGAGATAGTTGAGGAGCGATTATCAAGGGCCATCTAGACTTTAACCATCATGATTTTTGCACTGGCCCACAAAGAGGAAGACACATGGTAGAAAGGATCTAACATAGAATAAGTATATAGAGGACACAAATACCTAGGTCCTTAAGAGAAAACAATTTATAGACTACCACAACTCTTAGTCCACAGAGAGTTCATTGGCCAATCACTCATGTCATTTATTATGTAACTACTTGTTTAAGAAAAAACAAGTATAAATACCCATGTATGAGATCATTGTAAGGTGACTGATGCTAGATATCATTTTAGTGACTTATAATATAGAATTATGGATATTACAATCAATTCTAATGTTATTGTTCTAGATAATTGATAGTTATGCATTTGATAATGGGTTTGCATTGAGTAAAGTGTAGTTGTAACTAATTATGAGATTTATACAACTTGCATTTTTAGAATTTATGTAACAATATTTAAAACTCCATGACATTTATCCTTGTAACTATGGTTATTGAGCTTAATTAGACAAGGACCAAAGTAGTGTATTTATTTTTCTATGTAACTTATAATTACATATAAGTTTGAACTCAAGTATATGACTAGTATGTTACTGTGCAACATAAACCATATGAATTGGTCTCTTGTTACACACTTCGAGTGAGCATGCAAGATCATAGTCTTGTGTCAAGGTCCAACAAGCTAGTTTGTTGGGGTTACATTTCAGTGCTTCAAAACATGATTAAAGATTAAAAACCCAACATTTTGGTTCCATTGTCGAGACCTATAGCCCTTGTTTCATAGTAATGGAAGATGCTTGAATGTACTATCAAAGGGATTATCTAGTTTATCTAGCATGTGATTTTTGTAAAAGGAGCATTGATTGGAAGAATGCCCTGACCTATACATGACCATCACTAAGGAAATAAATTAAAAAGGTGTAGGTATGATTCAAATTGAGAAACCTCACTAGTGATCTGTTTAAGCACCCCAACATCTCAACAGGTAAATATCACTACGCATAGCGATGGAAAATCTCAATCTACATCTACTCCTATTGAGAATGTAAACTATCAAGATCATTGGGCAAGGAATTATCATAATGCCTAGTAATAGAAGGATGTACTCCAAGATACTATGATGTTGGTATGAGAACTATAAGTGTTAGGAACCCGTGGAAGCACAATTGATTACCATATACAAGCAACTTAAGATGCAGAATTAAACCAGAAGTAACAAGTAACTAGAATCCAGAAACAACACAGAATATGAGAGACAATACACAACTTGTATTAATACTCATCTAGAAAAGAATACAATAAAGAAGATGCCACTTCTTCTTCACACCTCTCAGAGGCTTCCCACACCTCAAGTGTACAGTACTTCTTTCCTCAAATCTCTCTCTCTTACGGTCCCAACACACAACTCAAACACAGAGTTGGTGTTCACCTCCAACTAGTCAGTATCCACTACTGCCACTACACCAGTGCTCCACGCACTCCAAGTAGATCTCCCCTGAATTGCAACAACCTGCAACCCAAATGATCTTACTTATGGAAGGAACTGCCTTGCCTTCCTCTCTTGCTCTAGACCAAGTACACACCATACTCCAAGTAGATCCTGCCTGATCCTGCTCCCTGTTGTGTTGCTGTCCTCCCTGATCTTGCACACCTACAAATCAATTTGGTTCTACACACCTGCAAACTTGGATCATGCACACACATACACCTACAGATCAATGATCTTACTTACCATGCAGATCTCCTAACATAGCCATGCACACCTTCTGACCAAGATCATACATACATGAAGAACCCGTCTGATTCTCCAAAACCAGCACCCACACTTGGCACTGCTGTGGAACTAGGAGGAACACCCTTGCTCACTTCACACACAGAAGGAGCTAACTTTGCTCAACTCAAACTAGAACACTTTACAATATAGCCTATGAGTCTCTTAAATAGATCTCATGCAAACAATAATTAGACATCTAATTACAATAATTAGATCTGCAACTTCAAGTCTAAAATTGGCTCTTAACATGCAAACACTCGATTCGTTAACAAACTATTCGTGTAACCGATAGTTCCAGAACCACACAGGTGATCGATGTCAGTCCATGTTAGGCTAGAGATGACCGACATCGACTGATACCTGACTAATGTCAGTTTCCTTTCCCACTGTATATGACCGACATCGGCTGATCAGACTGACATCGGTTGCCTTGCAACTTAGCAACCTCTCAACAACCTCCTCCATGTCTGCAATAGTGAAGCTTTTAGCTCCATAACCTAACAATCTCCCACTTGGACATAAACAACTGCACCATACCTGTACTTGTACCCCATCTAATCTGTTTCCTGACTTGTATCCCTCTTCAAGATCAATCCTGAAGACCACACACCACACAACCTATGGTGCACCTCCTGTCATCCAAGTAACCTGCCGCATCCGCATCTACAAACACATGTAAAAAAGAACTTGACCCTACATAGCATGTCAACCTGTTGCTGGTCCTTCTCAAATACCTGAGAATCCACTGAACTGCCCTCCAGTGCTTCTTTCCCGAATTGGCTCCAAACTTTCTGACAACACCCACTGCTTGGGCAAACTCAGGTCTATACCAGACCTCATGTGATTTCAGACACTAAACTGTCCAGCCCTTGGTGTGCTCTGGTTCTGCATCCTGCACCTCGCCAACACCTAATTCACATCAGCTCCCACTGGAGACAAAATCAACCTGTGATCTTCCATGTCTCTCATGCCAAAGAATTTTGCTGCTCCAAATCCTTCATGGCAAACCACTGAACTAATCTTACCCTTAGCTCAGCAAAACCCTATATGTACAAACCTGCTAGCAAACCATCCACATACAATAACAAGATAATGTTATGACCATCATCCACCTGGTAAGACAAACACAATGGTTACACTGACATTGACTAAAGCCCTGCTTTGTCATCCACCTGTCAAACCCTGTACCACTGTCCTGCAGCTTCCTCAAGACCATATGACCTGTCCTTTCATCTCACGTGTCCATTCTCTCTATTCTTTAAATAAGGTATCCATTCATCTCAGTGCTTTCATACCGGCTGGCAACCCTATCAAATCTCCCGTTTGGTCCTGCATCCTGTTCATGCCATGCTCCCACTGTTTCCTGGATCCTTCGACCTCTGTAGTCAGCAACTAGTATAAAGAAGAGGAACAATGAATTTGAGGCCTACTTACACTTTTAGTCCTCCCCATGGGTGTTTGAGACTCCTTGACAGCTTGTTGTCTGCCCAAAATCTGTCTCAGTGACCAACCTCGATCACTACACAGTCTGCATCTGACCGACGTCAGTTCCATGCGACTGTCCAGGCCACTGATGCTGGTTATCTTGCCAACATCAGTCTCCACCTACCTGACACCATTGACTCCTCTGGTCTACACATGATTGATGTCGGCACCTATCTATTCAACATCGGTTACCATTAACCGATGTTGGTACCTGTGTATGCCTGTGAGTGATGACTTTTTACTCGCGAGCTACTTTGAATCAAAACCCATGTCCAAACTACCCTACTCAGAAGTATCCAGCCCCATCCACTGGTCTCTATTCGTCATCTCCTCTAAGAACACCAAGGCTTTCCAGTTCTTAAGTTTATCAAATACATTAGTCTTCCTTTTCCTGCAATAAACACAATCCTTTCTTATAGCATCCCACTGCTCACAAAAATCTCAATCTATGCTCCCCGAAGCTGAACTCTTCCCTTTTGACTTAAGAACATCCATTCCCTTCTCACTTATGTGGCCAAGCCTACAAAGCCACACCTGTACAACAGAAGTAGAAGCAGTAATACAAGCAAGTAGATAAAGAGTACCTGCTTTATTACCACCTGCTAATTCAAGTGCATCCGCTGTGAGAGTTTTTGTGCATCTCTCATCACCCAACTTTCCTGAAGCAATTAGCTACATCTTCAAGACTGGGACCTACATGACCTTCTTCAACACCCATGTGTTGGCTGCCTGCAATTTCAGCATCACTTCCCCTTTGCCAATAATCTGACAAGGCTCACCAACCCCTCTACTTGGGGATGCATGGAAAGAGGCAACATAATCTATTAACCAAGATTCAACTTTATCCAGAGCATCCTGTGCAACAACACTTGCAACATCTGCTTCTTCATGTTGATCTGCTACCAACCAACAATCTTTCTTTTCCTGCTCTTTCTTTCCATAGGACCGTAATTGACCATTCATGCTTTTCAATTCCTCCATTCTTAGCTTACTTTCTTCTGTCGTTGCTATACTCCCACTCAATCAAAAACCCCTGAGAGTGACCTGTAACCAAACACACAACTTGCTCCCTATAACCTTAGCTCTAATACCAACTGTTAGGAACCCGTGGAAGCACAATTGATTACCATATACAAGCAACTTAAGATGCAGAATTAAACCAAAAGTAACAAGTAACTAGAATCCAGAAACAACACAGAATATGAGAGACAATACACAACTTGTATTAATACTAATCCAAAAAAGAATACAATAAAGAAGATGTCACTTCTTCTTCACACCTCTCAGAGGCTTCCCACACCTCAAGTGTACAATACTTCTTTCCTCAAAGCTCTCTCTCTTACGGTCCCAACACACAACTCAAACACAGAGTTGGTGTTCACCTCCAACTAGTTAATATCCACTACTGCCAGTACACCAATGCTCCACGCACTCCACAAGTGCTCCATGCACTCCAAGTAGATCTCCCCTGAACTGCAACAACCTGCAACCTAAATGATCTTACTTATAGAAGGAACTACCTTGCCTTCTTCTCTTGCTCTAGACCGAGTACACACCATACTCCAAGTAGATCCTGCCTAATCCTGCTCCCTATTGTGTTACTGTCCTCCCTGATCTTGCACACCTACAAATCAATCTAGTTCTGCACACCTGCAAACCTAGATCATGCACACACATACACCTGTAGATCAATGATCTTACTTACCATGCAGATCTCCTAATGTAGCCATGCACACTTGCTGACCAAGATCATACATACATGAAGAATCCTTCTGATTCTCCAAAACCAACACCCACACTTGGCACTGTTGTGGAACTAGGAGGAATGCCCTTGCTCACTTCACACACAGAAGGAGCTAACTTTGCTCAACTCAAACTAGAACACTTTACAATACAGCCTATGAGTCTCTTAAATAGATCTCATGTAAACAATAATTAGACATCCAATTACAATAATTAGATCCGTAGCTTCAAGTCTAAAATTAGCTCTTAACATGCAAACACTCAGTTTGTTAACAAATTGTTCGTGCAACTAACAATTTTGTAACTACACAAGCAATCGATGTCGGTCCCTGTCAGGCTAGAGATGACCGACGTCAGTCGATACCTGACTGATGTCGATTTCCTTTCCCACTGTATATGACCGACGTTGGCTGATCAGATCGACGTCAGTTGCCCTGCAACTTAGCAACCTCTCAACAACCTCCTCCATGTCTACAATAGTGAAGCTTTTAGCTCCACAACCTAACAATAAGGAGAAATTTAGTTTCTTAAATACCAAGAAGCAATGTAACATGTTGATATACAGAAGGTAAAAAAACCTCAAAACATGGCATGAGATGATTTTCAAGAGCTTTGCAAGAATATGTTGGATGAATACATTGTCTCAAAACTAATTAATTAGATTTAAAATTAGGTACAAACACCAACTAATGCTCAACCTCAATTAACTTAGCAAACTGAGGATCATCGATTAAATCATGCTTAGTGGCAAGATACCCTTATTCCTCCTAGCCATCAAGAGGATAAATAAATACTAATAAATGTTTCCATCAATGTTTAGGTGATTTAGGACATCTTAGTTGACATTGATGCTAAGGTTAACATCCTCACCAAGGATGCATGGTGAAAAATAACTAGTGTAGCATTACAACCATATCCACATATCTTGTTTATGGCTAATAAAACTTGTGATCTACTAATTGGCATCCTTAAGAATGCAATGGTGGATATCCTTGGAATACCTTTCAAAGATAACTTTAAATTTCTTGATTTAGTAGAGGAATATGAATTTATAGTTCTATTAGGGCCACCCTAGTGTTATGAAAAAAATGCAGTCTTAAGTTTCAAAAAGCACTACATTAGTTTTGAGAATACTGATCAACGCATTGTGATTCCATTAGATCAAATACATGGGCCTCCATATGTATAACCTATTAATGTGGAAGAAGATATTAACCACATTTATAATGTCATAGCCAGATATGATGAACAACATGATCTTACTCCTAATGGCATCCTTTAGTGGACAAACACTCAATCCCTTTCTAATACTACAAGCAATGCTTGTAATTGTTGGTCCCATAATGACTATGACCTCACTGAAAGAGTGTGCAGTGCCATTGGTAGTCATGAGAATGTTCTATGCTAGTATCATAAATGCCACAAGTTTGTTCACCTTCTTATCAACCAAATCATGAGGTTACCAATGATGGATGCACCATTAGAAAGACTTGATGAAGATCCTTGGTTTCACAAAAAAATGGAAGTACATGACTTTATCTAACACTTTGAAGACTTTTATAACTTAAATAATGATCATATACGGTCATCAATTCACCTTTTTTATGGCACCACCATAGGGGATGGTGCACCCATCATGGGTGACTTCTCTAGTGGGATCAAGAATGCTCTAATTTACATCACTAGTTTCATCATGACAACTAAGTTAGGGGAATAATCGGCTAAGTAGAGTACGAGCACTTAAACCCCATATAGAGGCTTGTGAATCCATATGGAGAGTTGAAGAGTCTTTCTTGCCAAAGTACTGATGGGTAAATGTTTTCTATGGAACCTTAAAAACTTGGGTGAGAGCATGGTATGTTCATGAAGAGAAATATATGGGCACTCCTTTTTGGCATCTATTGAAATAAAACATGAACTCGACATTATCTTATTGCTCTCTAAGAATGGATTTGCACCTTACTCTCCAGGACATGTGAAAAGTAGTTGTTAGTGACCCTAGTCACATTGAAGATCGCATGAGATATATCCATGATATCCTAAAAGAAGGTTTAGTTCCCTTTAATGAACCATTTGCACAACCTATTCCTGCACTAGAACCAGTCTCTAATTAGGATCAGTGTAAAGACCTAGGGAAACAAAAATTAGTATTTCAAATACAAGATGGTGAAGGGTCCAACCCATTTGACCCTTTGGTGAATCATTTGGATGTCCCTATGGACTATGACACATGAACCATTCACAATACTAGTCTTGATATAGAAAACCCTTACTCAAGACCAATTCAAACTATCCATTGCAACATCTATATAGAGAAAGAACCAAAAATAGCTACTGTAGGTAATTACTAAACTGACACAAAAGTTTCAAAGATATTTGAGTTATTAAAATAATACCAAGATGTCTTCCTAAGAATCTATAGTGAGATGAAAGGTGTGCATCCATCTCTAA
The DNA here is from genome assembly GCA_037957365.1 of Torreya grandis. Lineage (NCBI taxonomy): Eukaryota > Viridiplantae > Streptophyta > Pinopsida > Cupressales > Taxaceae > Torreya > Torreya grandis. The sequence continues at coordinate 3,703,413 of JARHVA010000449.1, forward strand.
TAAAAATGCATATCAAACTGGTTGACGGTGCTTGAACAATTAGGAAAAGACTATATAGGATGAATCCAAATCTACAGGCATGCATGAAGGAAGAAATTGATATTATGATGTATGCTGGAGTAATCACCCTAATTGATGAATCTAAGTGGGTCAGTCCCATGGTCATAAGTAAAAAAAATATTGACATATTAGAATTTATGTTGATTACCATATACTTAATGCATCTTGCATCACTGATCCCTTCCCAACACCATTCAAAGAGAAAATCCTTGAAGGCATCACTAGGTGTGAAATATATACTTTCACAAATGGATTCTTGAGGTACCATCATGTCTAGATCACTGAGGATGATCAACCTAAAAATATGTTTTCCATCGAATGGGGATCCTTCACATATACTATCATGCCTTTTGGGTTGAAGAATGCACCTGTTATGTTTTCACATATAGCCATTGAGGCCTTTAAATTTTTCATCCATAAATTTATTCAAGTCTACTTGGATGACTAGATAGTCTATGGCTTGGTCAGGGACCATTGTTATAATCTATGGCTCATGCTTGAACATTGTCGAGTCTTAAAAATATCACTGAATCTAAAGAAGCATCTTTTTTCTACACCTTTCAATGTTATTCTAGGACATATTATCTATAAGGATGAACTTTTGTTAAACCCAAAAAAAGTATTTGTCATACTTCACCTCTCATGACCAAAGTCTCAGCACAAATTTTTCACCATTTTATGTCATACTAAGTATTATAGGAAATTCATTCATGGATATACAAATTTTGTCATGCCTCTAAAAGGACTCTTAAAAAATAATGAGCACTTCATCTAGAACTGCTCTTGCCAAGAAGCCTTTTAGGCCTTAAAAGATAGATTGGTCACTACTCTAGTCCTACAGTTCCCTGATTGGATAAAACCATTCCATGTCCATGTTGATTCTTCTAGAATGGAAGTTGATGCAATCTTTGAAAAATTAGGTGAAGGTCACCTTGATCACCCTATCTATTTTACTTGTAAAAAACTTACTATAATTGAGCATAATAACACTACCACAGAGTGCAAAGCCTTATCAATGGTTTATTCTCTACAATTTTTTTGATAATAATTGTTGGCAAATCCTTTTATATTCTATATAGATCATGAATATTTAAAGTCTCTAGTAAATAATCATATGTTGCATGGATGTATCTTTCACTAGATAGTGTTGTTTCAATAATTTCAATTCTCTATCATGGTTAAACCAATAAAAACTAATTGTGTCCCTGACCATCTTTCTCAAATTGATTTCAGAGAATCACCACACATTATTGAAGATGACTTACCTAATGTTCAATTATTTCATGTTTCTCTTGTACTTGAGGAGTTGGAAGATATTTTTATCTTTCTTAACTACTAGATCAGTGCTCAACTGTCTGACCCCTCAGTCCAGGAAACAACTCATGGTCCACACTACACCTTTTCAACTCATCGAAGGAGACCTCTACAAGCTTGGTCAAGACTAAATTCTTTATCTTTATGTCATGAAACATGATCACTCCAAATTACTCCAATAAGTTCATGAGGGCATTCCAGGTGGACACTATTATGGAGAGGCTACCACGTGTAAGGTTCTACTAGCTGGATTATGGTGGCCTACCCTTTTTCAAGATGCCAAGATATATGTTAGGAAGTGTGACATTTTTTAGCACATAAGAAAACTAAATCATCAGGATTTCATGCCTTTACATCCAATTCTATCTCAAGAACCATTTGAAAAGTGGGCCATTGATTTTATTAGCCACATTAATCCAACTGGATGATGAACAAATTCTTTTTATATCATTACAAAAACTAATTATCTCACATGTTGAGCTGAAGCTATGCTAATGAGGGATTGTAATGTTTTTACTATTACACACTTCATTTGGGAACATATCATAACCTAGTTTTGATGCCCACTAAGTTTTACTAGTGATCATGGTACACATTTCCTCAATGAAACTATTCACATCCTACTTGTTGAGTTTATGATTGGTCATCACAAAACAACATTGTATCATCCTCACACAAATGACACTACCAAGGCAGTAAATAAAATCTTAGACAAAACACTTATGAAAATTTGTAATATTGGCTGAACTAACTAGGATGATAGAGTATCTACAGTACTTTGGGCTTACCAAATAACCTATAAGTCCTTGAACAAGAACACATAATTCAATTTGGTATATGGTAAAGAGGTAGTTCTACAAATATAATTCTTGGTACCATTTATTTGTATTCCATGCATTAGACAATTGGATGAGGATTCATCCTTGAAATCACACTTGGATACTTTATTGCATTTAGATGAAGCTCATTTCCTTTCTCATTGAATTCAATATGTGGAGAAATGCAAACAAAAGGCATGGCATGATTGACACATCAAGCATAAAACATTTACCCCTAGGATGAAATTATTTCTCTATAACATGGGATAGGACATGTCATTAATGTGAAAGAAATAGTAGTTTTGATAAATGTGCTAACATCATGACAAGACAATACTGTTAAATGCATTTATGGTGAGAAGTAACAGTTTAAAAATGGTGAACGTTACAATTTTATGAATAATGATAAGTGATGGATGAAAATAAAGGGGGTTGTAACAGTAATTTACCCCCTCAAACATATAAAAAGACAAGGAAGCTCATTTTAATTTTTACCTTTTCTTCCATTTGAGTTTACAGAGGAAAAGAATTAATTAAGCTAGAGTGATTCCAGAGAAAATAAAAAACATTAAAATGAGGTAAATATCTATTGATCTGAGTATTAAGCTAAGTAATCAAGCATAGATTTGACTCCCAAACATGACCTACAATAGAAAGAATAGGTAGTTACAGGTTGTATAGGTATACATCCACCATTAGAGGGCGTCAAAGAAAGAAAAGCTGAAGTCATCTACACAATAATCACATATTCTTTTGGTAATGTTAGATGGTTGTGCCTCAACATTCAAGCTCCTTAGAGGGTGATGAAACCTAAGAAGAAGGCTTTAAGAGCCAATTCATTACCAACTATACCAGAGGAAGAAGTACCTAGGGGGAAGCACTAATCTAGGAAGATACCCCTGAATAACAAGCTCAACACAAGGAAAGTGAAGATGTTAGGATAGCATGCTAAGTGAAGAAGGTAGAGCTATCTCCACCCTCACCATTGATGATAGAGGAAATGTAGTACCTAGAGATGGTGATATGTACAAAAAATTGAGTCTTGAAAGTATATTATTGCACCATTTTTGACTAAAATCATCATCAACCTGGGAATGAAGTTGAGTTACAAAATTATTATCAAGTTGAGCATCATAACATCAAAAATCAATTGGTGTATGAACTCAAAATATTCAATACATTGGATGCTATGGGTTTATTTCAATTGTTCAACTTTTCACACTTTCTAAAATTTATGGAAGTAATTAAGTTTCTAATCTCATGTGTCCATGAGGACTACCCAAGCACAACATGAAAATTACACCCAAAAAGATAAGGTGTCAGAATTGTAGTGCTATAGAATGGATGTAGAGTTTGACTTAGAAGATGTAGAGGAGATAGGGAAGACAACAATGGTGATAATGTACCAAAATCAAGGCCATGTCATACACATCAAGAATCTATAATATCCTTCCCTTCAAGTGGTAGTGCACATCATAATGACCAATATCAGTGGCATCGATCATTGGAAAGAGGTGGATATGGCCCACCTATACATCACTCACCAAGTAACTGAGGTCTTGAAATATAATTAGGCCATGTATTTTTCCCATAAAATCATTGAGGATGGTGAGAAGACCCGTCAGATACCTGGCCATAAGTTCTCATGGGGGGTATTTTTATTATTAATCATGTTTGATGAGATCGATGTCCCTGACTACACCTTAAGAGAGTTGAATTGGGTATATCCACCCAAACATAAGTCAATTACTGAGTGTTATAAGGAAATCATGTTCCCCAAGCACATCACCCCAACTTAAAAAAATAAGATGAAATCATGGTATGATGGAATAAAAGAAGCCTTTGGGAATGAATGGCACATCCCTAAAGACTTGCCCATCTAGTTTGGTGAGAAATCTTAGTTTGTTGTAAAGTAACATTTCTCTTTAGCATGCATCAAGATGATTCCTTATGGATAAATTTCAACATGGTTGAAGCTACCCTATGCCTTTATGGCATGGTACTTCATTGACTTAGTAAATTGCATTTTGGATGCATAACCTCTCACCTTAGAATGAAATTGAATTGGAGATTCACACTCTCTAGAAGATGTATGTTTATCCTAGCAAGAAAGCCTACTAAGAGAAGCAGGAGACTGATTAGACTGATATCAAGGTAAAATAGGCAATAGTGGGAGAACAAGTGTATAATTTGTTCTACATGCTACATCCCAATAAGAAGAATTCAGAGGGTGTGAAGAAGACTAAATAAAAACTTCCACTAGTACCACAACTAGTGAAGAAGTAAGGTGGGCATAATACTAGTACAAATTCACAATTGGATCCTCCAAAATGGCATAGGACTACCCATGCACTACCTTTTAGACCTTCTCCACCCATTTCTTCACCTCTAAAGTTTCTTCCACCTGCAACTTCACCTCTATAGGCTCCTCCACCCTTGGATTCACCTCCAAGAACTTCATAGTCATCACCACCAGGGGTTGTACCATTAGGGGCTATTCCATAAAGTATACTAAAGAAATAACCAATAGAGGAAGAATTTGAAAGCCAAAAGGAAGAGGTAGAGGACTCTAATTTTGAAAATACACCCTCCCTAGAGTGAGAGGAGGATACCACCTTTTATGACTCACCATTGGACATAATGGGTCCATTTGGTGAAGAGGGGGATGGTTATGATACTCAGTACATGATCAGGATGGCCATCAGTAACACTTCTTGGCTACCAACATAGAGGTCAAAATTCTAGAGCATGACCCAAACAAAGGAAAAGATCTTATCTATTTTTAGGGAGAACCACATTTGATTGATCACCAATCTACACACTTATAACCAAAATGCATTCCAAATAGGATGCTCTATCTTTGGTTGTACTACCTTCCCAAAGATGCAAATATTGATACAAGGTAGCAAATTTCCTTCTTTTTAGAGATGTACAATGACGAGTGTCATTTTGTGTTCCCTTTAGACAACCTCCTATTTTATTCTCAAGTTATAGCACTACCAACCCCACTATGGGTTGATCCATAGAAGATCACCCCTTTGCAAGCTAGTGCTGCATTTTTGAAAATGGCTTTTGAAGTTACGTGCCAAAATATAATTTTTGATTCTTATACGCATAATGCAGAGAAGAAACATGACCAGGTAGTGGTAATGTATGAAAAATAGGTTGTCACCTGGAAGGCACTTAAATAAGAAGTGGCTTTATTGAAACATCAAATAAAAGAGGTCATAGAGGCCAAGGTAAACATTTTGAATTCATGTAAATCAATTTGGGCCAAGAACTAACATTAGTGGATGGAGTGCCTCTAAATGGGGAAACTATGAATAAATTAGAGACTATAGTAAATATCCTATTAAAGCACTATAAGGAGTAGCCTACACTAAGGAATGAGGCATTATTGGTGGTAGAGTAGTTTACTGAGGTAGCATAGCTTTGTAAGCACATTCTTGAAAGAGTTGGGGAAGTAATCCCTATCTTGGATGGGATGTTTGAGAGATCAACATGACCTAATAAAATCATGGAATCTTGAATACATGCAAAGGAATATCAAAAGAAGTAGTTAGTAGATGTTGCCCTATTAATAAATTATTAAACCAAAAATGAGAAAGAATTCAAATATGTCAAATCTATGGAGGAGAAAATAAATGTACATCAATAGTAACTTAATGCCAATTTTTTAGCTCTCTAAGGATAGGTTGTCGATGAGGTCTCAACTTTAGAAGAAGTTTAGAAAGATGATAGAACATCCCTTGACCAACTGGTTAATAAGGTTAATGAGTATCATGGCCAACCTAAGGAGATGAAGAAATAAAAGGCATCTATTGAAGAAATAACATCAAAGTTGTTGGACACATTATCACATTGGGACAATGTTAAGAAGTAGATTGAACAAACTGGGCCTGAGTGTTTGGTTGAGGTCAAAACCAAGACTTAGCTCAGGATAGACTAAAGTATAGTGTGGGGTGATGTTGGACCCTAAATTTTGACTAAGTATTTTGATATTTTGGTGAAAATGTCATGATGTGAGAGGAGCATAGCACATAAAGACTATGATATGGAACCATCCTAGTGCAAAAGGACTATGGCATGGAACCAGTGACGCACGAAAGGATAAGCATGTAGAAGCACCAACATAAGAAGACCCAATCAAAGATAGAATATAATTATGAGGAACCTGAAACCATAGGACTTGAAACAATAGTGAAAGACTTGAGAAGTGCATGGGAAGCAAGAGATGGTTAAGGAGTGATTCTCAAGGGCCATCTAGACTGTAACCATCATGAGTTTAACACTAATCTAAAAAGAGGAAGACACATGACATTAAGGATCTAACATATAAAAAGTATATAGGGGGCACAAAGCCATGGGCCCTTATGAGAAAACAATTAATAGATTACCACAAATCTTAGTCCACATAGAGATTATTGGCCAATCACTCATGTCATTTATTATGTAACTACTTGGTTAGGTAAAAATAAGTATAAATACCCCTGTATGAGATCATTATAAGGTCACTGATACTAGATATCATTTTAGTGACTTATAATATAAAATTATGGATATTAGAATCAATTCTGATGTTAATGTTCTAGATAATTGATAGTTATGCATTTGACAGTGGGTTTGCATTGAGTAACATGTAGTTGTAACTAATTATGAGATTTATACAACTTCTACTTTTAGAATTTACATAACAATCTTAAAACTCATGGCATTTATCCTCATAATTATGGTTGTTGAGCTTAATGAGATAAGGACCAAAGTAGTGTATTTATTTTTCTATGTAAGTTCTAATTAGATATGATTTTGAACTCAAGTATATGACTAGTATCTTATTGCATAACATAACCCATATGAACCGGTCTCTTGCTACACACTTAAGGTGAGTGCACAAGACCACAACCTTGCATGAAGGTATAGTGGGTTAGCTCATTAGGGATACATTTCATCACTTGAAAATGTGATTAAAGATTAAAAACCAAACATGCATACAAGAAATCATACATAAAAACCACGCGAGGCATGAAAAATTGGGTAAGGGGCCACAATACAAGGGACATGGGAACATGTTACTAAATCTAAGAAAGAAGACATATAAGGACATGTTCAAATGTCCACATATTCCAACAATAAGCAAGTTGGCTTAGAGCCACATAGAATGACATGTTTAAATTTCCATATACATAATAAAGAAATCAAACACAACAGACATGGGCACATGTCCAAGGCATACATGAATAAAAATGGCATAGAGACAAAGAACAATGGCATATTCAAATGCCCTCAACTAGAAGATTCATAGGAAACACAATCAAGTCTAAACTAGGAAAGCTAGAAATTACATATGAATTTATTAAATATCTATGTAAATGTTAGGATGTACATATGCTAAGTATAAACTAATGATAGTAAAAAAAAAATCTAAGTATGATTAGCAATGATCAATATCAAGGTGTATCAATGAATAAACTGGAAAGTATAGAATGTATGGTTAAAACTTGGTAATATAAATTGTGTATAAGATGCCCCAATGTGGGTAATGTGTTAAATGAATAAACCTAGATTGTTGTATATGCCCCTAGTGGGTAGATGATAACAGGTCTGGATTAGTGTAGTGGACTTGAGTCCTATAAACAATCTACAAGCAGTCAACAAGAACAAGTGAATCATGTATGTATGATAAAACTGACTATACTAAGATATCTAGTATATGTAATGTCTAGCAAATATAAGAAATTTAAACATATCAATGCATATAATCTGTATATTTTATGTTTTCTAATTAATATTTGAATATTTTTGTGTTTTGAAATGTCAAATTGTTTTTGTAATTTATATATATATAAGTTGTGTATGAGAAAATGAAAATAAACTATGTATAAGGAGGAAGAAATAATAAAGTATGAACAAGGGGGTAGGAACCATACTAACCAATGAGTCTCATGGGATACTCACTATCATGTGACATGTGTCAAATAAGGGATCTATGATGGTGTGTACTATGTGAAAGGGCAACCATGATCCCATAATCTTCTATGTGTAATAATCGATGTCTATAGGGTAAGTGCAAGGAATTGGGGGACCAAAATGGGATCTTAAGTGGGCATGTTTTTTCTAAAAAAAATTAAACGTCAACTTGTACCAGTTATTTGAGATACCTACACTCATAATTTGAATATGTTATAGGAAGATGAATTGTAGCATTTTGAGTCTAGTTTCTAAACTACTATTTTTTTAAATCATTAAGTATAAGTAGGTCAAACATCAAAAAATTTAAGAGATAGTGTATGCAATCAGAAATGCATCATGTCCATAAATCAATCTTAGATCAAATGGGATAGAGCACACCTACACTTTATATTGGGGAGCATATAATTGTTAAGCGAGAACATGACTAATGTGAGGATTTGCTAGACTAGATTAGGGGATCACTTGTCATAACACACCATGTGAGGTAGGGTTCCAAAGCCTATTGTCTAACACAATCACACAACAACCTTAAAAGAGTCTTATTATTTAATATTTCACTAATCTAATAACAAGAAAAATAAATCTAATCTAGTGCACACCAAATCTTGTGGCACAAAGTGGGGGTTAGAAATAAAACAAATAAACAACTAAACTAAACATGTATAGAAGACATATACTCATGTCAATGTATATGGAATCCTAATATATGAAAGAGAAGAATACTTATGTTCTATCTATTTACTCTTATAACAGAGAATAAAATTAGGAATACTTACCTTTGAAGATGATTTCACTGAGCCTCAATCTCCCCCTTGGTTAAGGTGTTTAGTAAGAGATTGTCATGGTTTTTAAGGATAACTAAGATAAATCAGTTATAGGCTCAACAAAATACCCAAGCATCCAAAATACTTATCCATAAGATGAGATCAGAGATCCAAAGAAAGTATTGAACCTTAACGCTTTATTACCTAAGTAGAATGGTCAATAGGCAGATGTTCATTCACACTTCTTCACTTAATTCTTTGCTCTTATTAAATGCTGGTAAATGACCTTATATATATTATTATCTTTCCATAAAACCTTTCAAGAATGTTGATTATTCTAGGTCGACCTGGTCAACCTAGCATGTTTTCGAGGCTAACTCTCTAGGTTTGTGCTAAGTCAGCCAACAAACCAAAAGATAGAAAAAGTCCCTAAACTGTACTAGGTCAACTTGGTGGACCTAGCACAAATGATAGGTCAAAAGGGTGTTAAGGCAATAAATGAAGGATAAAACATAGTAAGTGATAGGAATAGGTATAACTAAGGAGAATAAGCTTGGGTTCAATTATTTTAGGATGCTAAAGTGTGGATGGCAAGTAGAAAAAGGAACAACAATCTTATAAAGCATTGATGGTCTACCCACCCCTTTCCCAGTGTAACTCCTAAGGCATGCACTCAGATAGATTGAGACTCGATAGGTTCTTACAAGATAATAAGTGTTAGTAATCAATAAAATTTAAAAATATTATGTGTATACATATGCCCTAGCCTAAGCTCATCACGTAAGTGCAACTAGAGATGTTACTTCAAAAGAAAACATGATAGCACATAATGTTGATGTTAAGTATGGTGAAATAATTATAAAATAAGATAAATGAATGAAATATATTGAAAAACACATACCTTTAACTTACCTTAGTTCCGTAGATAAAGAAGTAGACTGTAAGAAAAGAAGGTGTCCAATGTAGAGTACGCTAGGTGAACCTATAGAAGTTAGTGCAAAAAATAGCCAAAAATAGATTTTTTTTGAAGATATACATATTATAGTGGAAAATAATCTCTAAATCATCACGATTCTAATGCATTTTAAGGTTTACAAAATAGATCAGTAGAAACAACGATAGAGGCAAAACAAGGAAGCTGCCTGAAAATAAATGAAAGAATTTGAATTGCTAAAAAGTGGTTTTATATAGGGAAAAAGAGAATTCATTTGGAATTTTGAATTGTGAAAGAGATAAAAGAGATCTCTTAGACTAAAAAAGGCTAGGACGGTGAGGGAATGATATGCTAGATGAGGCCACCCAGAAGTGGTAGCAGTTGTACTACAAGTATGCAACTACGGATCTCAAACCAGTTTTTGAGATTTTTATTAAATTAAGTGATTTTTTGATAATTTTTTTAAAGCATTTATATATGTCAAAATTGAACAAACTTAGATTCTAAGGGTAGAAAATATGAAGATGGGAAATGGGTTTGAAGGGTTTAGGAATAAAATGATTGAAATGCACATTTTGGGTAAAATGTATCATGTCAATACATAGAATGTACTAGGTCAACCAGGTCAACCTAGTATGTTAAAATAGGGTAAAATCCATATGGTTGACCTAGTAGGCATGGTTTGACCTATTGTAAACTACAGGCTAAAAAGCTAAAATAGAGCAAGAAACTATATCATAAGGGCTAGAATGAAAACTCATAACTAGGGAAGGGAAAATAAGAGGGTTGACTTGGAATTTGAAGTTGACCATGACAAAAATAGGGAAATTTTGGTCAAACTAGGTTGACTAGGGAACCATAATAAGCATTAAAAAAGTGTACAGAGAACCGAAAGAGGGATAAAATGGCCCAAAATGACCAAAAGAGGGCAAGAGGGACCAAATAAGCTAGAAATAGGATCGAATGAATAAAATAAATAAGGTAAATATAATTAGGCTTATTTTTAATTAAAATTTCAAAAATAATGTGTAAATAATGTATTTTGATTATGCATGACATGGAGGAACTAATACATCCTTTGTTGTTTCTTGGTTGCAGAGACAACTAAGATTTTGGACATTGGTGGATGTGTCTTAGTTTCTAGATTTATTAGATAGATTGATAGATGGTGATCAAGTTAGACTAGTAGCCATAAGTCCAAGAGGTATATCTGAGATGTGCAAGATCCCCCTCAATGCTAACCTGTTAGTCATGTTCCTGGGATGCTAGGAATGGTTGACTAACACTTTCAAATGGGAGGTAGATGGGGATGTGACAGAGGTGGGTATCACACTAAAAGATGTCCATGTCATCCTCAGGCTACCCATAGTAGGAACATTATTGACTACAGGGATACCAAATAGCTTAGAGGAGAGGAGAGCCTTAGTTATGTGGGATACAAGCTTAGAGATGATAATGAGAGGATGGAGAGTTAGTATGGATGATGAGTATATATCACAGATTATATACCTTTAGAAGGTAGTGATAGGCCTTGTCACATAGTGGGTACTTTGTCACAAGTTGGATGGTAAGGTACCACTATTTGTGGTAGCCTTGAAAAGTAAGATGATGTTGGAGGAGGGAGTATTATATAATCTAGGTTATATCATCTAGGTCCATCTTGTTCATGATATGTTCAAGATGTTGGTCAGAGGATAGAAGACTATGGGACCGATCATACTACTGATGGCATGGATATATGAGAGATTCCCCATATATCAATTGGTTGGGTTTCCCCATGAGGTCAATGATGGGTTACCTCAAGTATGGAGATGGAAGGAGGACCAGGTAGTGCAGGTCATGCCCCACATGTCAGTGCTACAATCTATGAGACATGTAGACATTGTGTGGAAGTTATATGGGCAAATAGTTGTATCAACACTAGAGAGGAGAGAGGTGATTGTACACTATATGTGGTGGAGAGAGCCACATATAGTGGCATGGGTTCCAATATAGATTCACTTACCTCATTTGATAGCATCGATATTGATGCTTGACCAATGGGCTCAGCATGTGAGGGAGCCATGAGGGAAGAGGGGACTCAAACCATTGATAGTGAGGCCAATACTAAAGTCATATCAAGAGAGACCATGGATTAGTCAAGCATAATGAGTTGTAGAGGAAGAGGTGGATGAGGTATAGATACTAGATGTACCACTACTAGTCTCATAGTGAGATGAGCAATGACCACTAAGGACATGGTGGTGATGGATACAAGAGAAAGTGGAGACTATAGACATCCCAAATGATCCCATAGATGAGATAGAGGAGATGTTAGAGGGACCACTCAGATAGATATTGAGACAAACATGAACCATGATAGCTAGGTTCGAATTGAGGAGGCAACCTATCGAGGAGGTACTAGGAGGGTGCATAGATGGGGAGACTATGTTAGGTGATCATATAGATGATGATATCAGAGGAGTTGAGACACAAATAGGTATGAAGATGGTTGAATTATTTTTTAAGTTTTTATTTTGTAGTAGAGAGATATAGATAGATATTATGAGATATGATAGTGATTTAATATCCATTTGGTGTGATTTTATAAGTGTACCTAAAGATGAGGAGGAGAGATGAGGGTCCTTAGTGAGGGGAGTAATCCATGACATCCTAGATAAGACTCTATAGCCATACAACCCCTTGATACTAGAGGATCTGAGTGTAGCATCTACCCTAGCTCAAACGAGTTGGTTTAGATTAGTTGGCAAGGTAATGAGGTAGATACAAGTGTAGAGAGAGAGGGTGCAACCACTAGTAGAGATGGGTGTAGGTAATAAATAGGCCTAGTAGGCCTTGGAAAATGAGAGATATATGCATCTAAATATAATGACATAGATGATGTAGGCATATACTGCGATGCAAACTCAGTGGGCACATACAATGACCTAGGTTAATTTAGTGTAGGCACAGATGTAGATAACATTCCTATAGGGATAGGTAGAGGTATTGAGATATCAAACAACCTTGTTATAGTGTACCATTTGAAGGAGTTAGATTGATGTCTCAATATTCAGCATGGCTACGCCATGAGATAGACAAGGTGGAGCTTAGCCCTAGTGTTGAGGCTTGGTATAAGGTTGTATTGTATCAAACTCATGGTATATAGGTGATGTATCATTTTGACTTATTAGTGTTGGTTGTGTATGTTGTCTTTGTGGTTTTTATGTTTGTTCATATGGTTAAGGTTGTGAATGCTTTGAATATTTTTTTCTAGAACATGTATTAGCTTTGTTGTATATGCTATAGGAAATATATGTGGTTAGGTTTATGTTCTAGGATTATGGAGTACACATGCATGGTTAAAAATAAATAGGAAAAAAAGGACTTGGAAAAATATAATCAATCAAAGAAATGTACTACATACTAATTCAAGTTGGGAAATGTGTGATAATAAAAAATTACTTAATATAAAAATCCAATAAAAATGGCAAACAAGATGGTAAAAGGGGATTTGTTTTTAAACCAATGTAAAAGATTTTTGCACAAAATTAAAACAAGTAAAATCATACTAAATATCACATTGAGAAGTATGACAAAAAAATGTAATAAAATGGAAGGTATGTAAAAGGGCACAAATGGTAATAAAAATATATAAAAATTAAGTCAATTAATTATATTATTTCATGATGGAAAGTATAAAAGAAAAACAAAACTTTAAAAAATTTGGTCTTAAATTTATCATACTAATTCAAGCTGGGAAGCATGATAAATTCAAGAAATGGTTGTAATCTTACATGCACTCAAAAAATAAAAGGAAAAATAATAATGAACTAATCATAAAACATCCTAAACATTAGGTGGGAATTATATCAATGATGTGTAACCTCATCTCAATGACATGTATCCTCATAATCAATTGAATCTTATCTCTTATTTGACACATGTAAGTTTGGATAGTGACTTGTTTATAGTAAAATTTTGTGAGGAGGGCTAGGTCCTATCCATGGTCTTACACTATAACTCATAAAAAAAAAACCCAAGAGGTACCAAATCAATATTTGTAAGCATAAGGAAAAGATAATGGTAAATCAAGGATGTGGGTAATATGATGGAAAGGGTGATAATTTGTGGGGAATATCAAGGCCCATCCACTGTCTTATAAATCAACTCACAAATGAAATCCCATGGGGAGTGATTAGTAAGCAAAACAATATTTCCCAAGAGGAAATATGAAGGAAAAGGGAATGAAAAATAGAGTGTAAGAAGCAATACTCAGGCATCTTACAAGAAGACCTTAGGAAACAAGAGGCATACTAAGGACATGAAAAGACACTAAAGGAGTAATGGTCATCTATGCACAAATCAAGCCCACTTACTATAGACACAAAGCTTAGTAGGAAAATAGGTGTGCTACTAAGATCAACTCATGATGGTAGATTGGTACAAGAAAAATTATAATGGACCTACCTTCCCACGATGTGTTCCTCACTCCTTAGGGCCCCTTACAGAGTTGTCAGTCTACTATAAAGATTGGGTACTTGCCTGAGAAATTAGGTAGCACTAAAAGATTTTTTTTTCTCCTCTTCTAATCTACTAGCCTACTACACCCCAAAGCACCTCAGCTCTACCATGAAGCCAAATGTGGAGTTTGAGATTTGACTAGAAGAAGGAGATGTGCTTTGAATCATGTCTTTTAGTGTGATTAGACTTTTAAAAATATTCAATGTTTTTTCCTTTTGATATCATTGCTTTTTGTTTAAATGATTGGATTTTAACTTTTTTTAAGGTTTTTTAAAATATTCCTCCTCCATATAGATTTGTAATGACCAATTATGAGAGAGATAGTGATACACATGAATGAACTGTGGGCTAAGGCTAAAGAAATCGAAGTGACCCAAGACAAAAGACTAACTACAACACTTAGGCTTGAAAATGACCTGAGCATGTGATCTCAAGTCTCAACCATGTATATGCTTAGTTTGTGGGAAAATGAAGAAAGGGAAAAGGAGATCCAAAGGAGGATTGGTGAAAGGAAATAGTAATGAAAATTATTGTTTGCAAAATGATCTCATGGTAATAAGAGATAGTAATAAAAGGGAAGAAGGTAAATATAACCAAGTCACCATGACAACTATTTGTGAAATATAAAGATAAGAAATCAAATAATCATGAAGATACAAGGGGAGATTTTTGAGAAAAACTCTAAAGGAAAAAAAGCAATGATAAGGGAAAAATAACAATGATAAGGAAAAGACAAGTATATGCAAAATGTAAAATGATAACATAAGCTAATTATAGTACAAAAAGAAGGAGAATTATGATATAAGATAAGAAATAATTTGAAATAGTTTCAAATGATATAATCAATTATAAATAAGATTGGATCACATTTCTAATCCAAAGATAAATGAGAAAGCACCATGCATGTGCTCACAAATGCTAGTAAATATGTCCACACACATTATCCAATACATCAAATAAGTCTCCATGAAGTTGTAATTAAACTAATGCTAAGGTCTCATTAATATTTAGTGAATACTAGGCAAATAATTTTTTTTATATATCCTCAATTAAAAAAATAGGAATTCTCAAAGGATCATGCTGAGGAGGAAAGTTAGGCAAACACTGGTCAGGAGAATGTGTGGAAACATGATCTATAGGAGAAGAAGGAATCACAGGTGGAAAAATATCCACAGGTGAAGGAATCATTAGTGGAGAAGGATACATAGGTTATGGAAGGTCCATAGGTGAAGGAATCCTAGGTGGAGAAGGATCCTTAGGTAAGGGAAGGTCCACAGGTGAAGGAATCACAGGTAAAGGCACACAAGGTGGTGAAGGGACCAAAGGAGGTAATGGAACCACTATAGGTGGAACCATGGGAGAAGGAAGAGGAACCTTCTTGTAGGAATGGCCTATGGAAGGAATTATATAAGGTTTAGGGATGGCTACAAGGTGATATCTAAGATGTTGTTGAAGAATGCAGTAATGATCGATGTGATGCATGCCACATAGGTGTCATAGACAATATACCTTACCATACTTGGGTAAATATTTAGGAATTACCTTTGGGGGGTATGGCTTTATTTGATGATGGGGAAGAAGGATCTAAAGTATCAAAATATTGTCTCAACTTATGAAAATGGGTGGAAGAAATATTATATGTCCCATAGAAGTAATAGATAGGCTTGTGAGTGGTTTTAGGATCACTCATGGAAGGAGGTGAACTAGGAGTGGAAGCAACTGAAGAGGACTCATCGCCCATTTGGTGGATAAAGGAGCCATCTTAGGTAGCATAAGTAAACCATCATCAATGGAGGGTGATGATGGGGAAGGAGTGGAACTAGGCTCAACAAGAAGAGCACTAGGAAGAGAAGCAGGAAGAGGCTTAATAATAGTAGGAAATAAATAGGCTCAAATAGAGTGGAAAAAGGAATGGGCTTGAATATAGTTATCCCTACTAATGGATGGGTAGGATTTGTATAAGGTATAAGAAAGACTTCCTGAGGTGTGGCAAAGTGATAAGGTCTAGTCATAGCATGATCCAAGAGCATGGTCCTAAGTGGATCCTCAGAAACAGGAGGTATCAATGCCATCTCTACCATATGATAAAAAGGAAAAATGCAATAATTAAGAACTATAAAAAAAATAGAATTATAAGATGCACAAAAAGACTCAAGTAAAGAAGAGTGGTAACAAACAATCTTAGCATCACAGGCCTGGACAAGGCCACCTAAAAGAGGATCATCATAAGAATAGCCATAATCATAATTTGGAGTATGAAGATCGATGACACAGATCGAGATGACATTATTATAGGAGGAAGATTGGTGAATAGTGTACCTAGTCTTGGTTAAGATTATGAGATTGTCATCACAAGGAGACTTACGAGAATGAGGTTACAAGGAAGTATAAAGCTACAAGATGAGATGAAGTGAGAGATCAAAAGTTTTGATCTTTAGGTTAATCTCATCAAGCTCATCATCATCAGATTCTAAAAGGTTGGGAAGAATGTTACCAATGAGATCAATATGCCCATTATAACATCTAGTTGAGTTTATAGGAAAGTTGAAACACTATGACTCATGGAATGGAACACTAGGCAAAGGTTCAAGAGTGGGATCTTAAAAACACCATGATCTTAGAATAGTTTGAATTTATAAGGGTTTGTGTTTCCTTGAATCCTTTAAATGGATCCATTGTGAGGAAATTTTATGCATTGACAAGTGGAAGATACAATATCTCGAATATGATGAGTCCACAACCTACCAATCTAAAGTTGAAAATCATTACCTTCACATGATGGTGATAGGTGGGATGGTAATGGGAAGCCACACACATCCTAAGGGAGGAATTTTCCTTCTATCATATCCTTGACATGTGTTTCATGTAGACTTCAGATTATATTTGTAATACCCAAGAGTCTTAATGAAATCAAGGGAAGTAACAAAGATACCAGAAACCCCATCGATCAAAGCTCGCTTAACTTGGATATCACCTATTTGGATGATAATAAATAATGAAGGGTCATCTGCATGAAGAATAATTTCATCTATAATCATAGATGAAATAGTAAATAATTATGAAAGAGAAGTGTCTATAGTTTCACCAATGTTAATGGACATATCTTCATATTGCTGTAAGATACTATCCTCAAATCTAGATAAAGTATCTTCCCATCTTGCTAGAAGAGGGTGAGGGATATTCATCTTGAATAAGAGTTTCATGAGGTAGTTTCTATGATGTGGAGATGCCCTCGTGAGTTCAATAAAATGGATTTGGAATGGAAGATTAGTAAAATATGAAATGGGATCCCACTCATCATAACCCACAAGGAGATTGTTAGATATAAGTGTAGAATGATTATTAAGTTCATAAAAAGGTGGATCTAAATATCATTGAAATTTATGTTGATAATAATGATAAGTTGAGAAGAAGGATGGAAATTTTTTGGTGATGAATAAATCATTAGTTTAGATTGATATTTAAATTTGGAAGAAGAAGTATTAGCATAAATTGGATTGTCATTAGTATTGGAAGATGGTGGGAGAGAAGTAGAAATAGTATGAGATGTGTCATCCAATGGAGAATGATAAATCCGATCATCAAAATAAATAAGATCTTATTTCCCCAACTAATTTAAATGAGTTTGAGAAGAATCCTAGAAAACACAATATGTCTTATGGGAATGAGGAGTGTAGATAGGTTTTGAATCAATGAAAGCCACCACTCTTCGCATATTAGTCATGCTAACCACATTCTCTTCAAAATTTGGTTCAACAAGAATTTATTATTTATTGGTAGAAGAAGTGGGATTGTCTTTAATTTCTTTTATTGTTTGATGATTAGGTAAGGGGTCTTTATTGATAGATAAATATGCTTTTGATTGATTTAAGGCTTGAGTTTTATCATGTGACTTATAGTCTTTGAAAGCAACCTCATAGTCTTGTTGATGCTTATGGATAATGGAATCATGATCAAAAATTGGGCTAAAAAGAAAGTCGATGGTTAAGTTGTGAATTTATCTACAAGTCTCATGAGAGTGACCCTAGCTAGCATAAAAATAACAAAACTTATTAGGATCATACCATGATTTCATAGGTTGAGTAGGGTCAAGATTTCGAGGGAGAGGCCTGGGTAGATGTTTAAGAAATTTGGTCAAGGATAAAGGCTTATGGATATTAATGTTGTTTGTTGAGAAATGAGTACTAGTGTATTATTGAGAAGGAGTTGTTTCTGAAGAAGGCGTAAGAATGATAGCTTGAACATTATTAATGGTGTTATGTGAATCGATAACACCATCATTGGTAATATTGTGGTTTTTGTTTTGTACAAATAAGTGATAGCCCACGAAAGGTTGGGTGGCTCAAATTGATGCATAATGAAATCTTATCTCTTTGCTAATTGAATAGCTTCCTCCAAGGTACATGGAGAAAGGGTGTAGACTTGATATTGTAATTTAGGAAATAAAGCATTTGTAAAGAGATGAAAGAGATTATCACCCACCATATTGTGTTCACATTTATTTGACAAAGTCTTCCATTGCATAATTAAGGCTTGAGTAGTTTCATTTATATTTTGTTTGAAATTGATGAAATGGGCCAAAGTGTTCTCTAGAAGATCACTAGTTTCAAATTCTTGAACTAAAGCATTTACTAAGTCCTCCAAACTAGTGATAGAGTGTGTTCTAATTTGATTATACCAAACCAAGGCATCACTCATGAGGGTTTTGGCTAAGAGTTTGGTAGTGGAAAAGGTATTTAATTTGACCCAATCCTTGTAAGGATTTCCAAATGTCTTGAGGTGAAGAGTGGGATCAGTTAATCCATTGTAATAAATTATAGGTGTTATACCTCCAATATCAATGTTAGCAATCTGGGTGGTAAGAGATTCATTTTGTAAATGCTTGATTATTTGGTTGACTAATGGAGGTTGAGTTATAATATTACCTTGAGAATATTGAAGAGGATGTGGATGAACACTTTGGTTATGTGTGCCCAAAGCCATTGGTTGAGGATTATATTGAAGATTAAGAAGGTAGTTTTCATTCATATTATGAGCTTGGAATGTGTTCATTTGAATGAGAGCTTACAAAAATATTTGATGAGTTTTATTAGTGTTATTAGAAGTAGTATTATTTTTTGTGTTGATATTAGTGGCTTGGGTACCACTATTAATGTTTATATGAGATTGAGAAGATCTATGAGAATTTGAGGCACTAGTGGAAAAATTTGCTTGTGAAGCAAAAGATGGAGTAATAAATGGTTGAGAAAAATATGCACTAGAATCATGAGTGCCTTGGGTAGCAAATGATGAACTAGTGTAAGGATTAAGTATAGTGGATTTAATGAGAGGCCCACTAGATGTAGAAATTTCCATGATAGTGGAGATACTAGGCATGGAGGTAAAAGAAGTTAAAGAAGAATATGTCATGGCATAATAAGGAGTCAAGATTAAAGGAAGAGGTTGAGAATAAAATACATTACTATCACCAAATCTAATTGAGAAAGTGGGAGTAGGAGAATGAGGTTCTTCAACTTTACGACTAATCATGAGGTTATAGATGGTAGAAGGATCCTTCCCTTTATGTTGAGGGAATTCTATGATAAAGAAAAGCATTCCAGGAGTATACTCTAACTAAAGATGATCCCCTAAGAGAAGAGGAGGGTTTTTTTTTCAAAGGGGTATGAGGAGGGGTCCCATAGTCTATCATGTGGGTTGCAATATGAACATTACTAGCATTTATGAAAAGAACCCTACTTTGTCTATGGGAGACCCTATTAGGATTAGTGAATTCCATCATGTATGTTGATTAAAATTTAGTGTTGTCACCAAATAGAAAGTCCATGATGAAAGGAAAAGACATAAGATGAGAAAGCAAAGAATCAAAAAGTGACTAAAATAGTACTAGGTCGACCTGGTCAACCTAGTGCAAAATAGGGATTGTAAAATTGTACTAGGTCCACAAGATTGACCCAGTTCAGTGAAAAATGACTTGTAGAAAAAGGTAAAGGTGTTATAAATAGTACTAGGTTGACCAAGTCAACCTATCATAGTGTACAGGGACTAAAAAAGATACTAGGTCAACAAGGTCGACCTAACATAGTAGACAGGGAAGAAAAGAAAGACTGATAACAAGTTATGAATTAAAGAAAGATAATTGCAAGTAATATAAGAAATAAATAAGTACTAAAAGGGAAATAAATTGCTAATTTAATTGACATTGGGTAATCCAATTGATGCACACAAAGTAAAATCTTGCACTAAAATTGGCTAATGCAAACTTTTGCACACACAATTGATCAAAGAGCAAGCAAACAACTTGAAAGTAAATCTAGTTACTTGGTTAACCTAAAATGTTGATTAGATTATTTTTAATGATTTTAAGTGCAAATGGAGATTGTCTATTAGTAAGGTATTAGATAGCAATCTATGGATAGTTTCAGGTAAGTTTAGGATGAAAGGGAATGTAGTGTCAATGATATAATCTTGGTATTGGGGCCTACCCGTTTACTTCACACACCAAAACAATAAGTGTAATGGGTGCTTATCCAAAATATACCATTAACCATGTTTTATACTTGACCAAAGCATCAAGTCAGCTTCCCACTTAGTGATGAAATATAGGTAGGTTGGCCTAGGTAGTCAAATGTTTTAATGCTTGTTGATGTTTATGTGAGTTGGCCATGTGTACAAAAGAATATAAATAGTGAAACTAAATGATTAATTTAAAATCCTCTAATTAGACTATGTGAGCTATTCTAAGGATGCAAACAACTAAATAGAAAGATGTGATTAACATATATGGTTTATTCTAACTTTGAAACAAGGTATAGTTAAGAAACTATATAGATAATCATACAAAATAGGGTCAAACTTGTACTATGGAAGCCAAGTCTGAAAATGAACTAGGTCATTTAGGTCAACCTAGTTATTTCAAAAAACATAGAACATGGAACCAGGTCCACAGGGTCGACCTAGTTGACTGTGTAGGGGCAGTTTTAAAGACTACAAATTGTGAAAGGAAAATAAATAAATAGAAAGATATTGAAGAATGGAAAATAACCTAAATGGTTTAGAGATGAAAAGAATAAAATTGTTGATCAATAATCTTGGATAAAACTATCAAAAACTTACAAACTGGGTCGAGTTGGTCAATCAAGAAATATAGAAACCTACTAAAAAAGTGTTAAAAATGCACTAGGTCAACCTAGTAGGCTGGATTGGAAGTTTAAAAACTAGAAAAAGCTTACACTAGTTTGAGCTAGTCGATCCAGTTATCTAAATAGAATTCTACAAGTTATAAAACATGTACTTGGTTGAGATGGTTGACCCAGTTAACTATTCCTGCAAACCTACATATAGAGATAAATATATAGGTCGAAAGGGTCTATCTAGCATAGTAAATATATGATAAAAATAATGGTGAATATAAATGACATAAGAGAAATAAATTTTATAAGGTTATGATTCATGTTGAGTTCACCAAAATGTATGCAATCTGAAATACATCATGTCCATAAATCAATCTTGGATCAGATGGGATAGAGCACACCTACACTTCTAATTGGGGAGCATACAATTATTAAGTAGGAGTATGACCAATGTGAGGATCTGTTAAACCCGATTAGGGGATCACTTGTCACAACACACCATGTGAGGTAGGGTTCCAAAGCCTAAAATCTAACACAATCACACAACAACCCTAAAATAATCATATGATTTAATATTTCACTAATCTAATAACAAGAAAATTAAATCTAATCTATGGCAAATCAAATCTTGTGGCACAAAGTGGGGGTTAGAAATAAAATAAATAAACAACTAAACTAAACATGTATAGAAGACATATACTCACAACAATGTATACAAAATTCTAGTACATGGAAGAGAAGAATACATATGCTCTATCTATCTATTCTTACAAAAGAGAATAAAGTTAGGAACACTTACCTTTGAAAATGAACCCACCGAGCCTTAATCTCCCCCTTGGCCAAGGTGCTTTGTAAGAGATTATTGTGGTATGTAAGGATAACTAAGATAAATCAGCTCTAGGCTATGCAACATACCTAATAATTTGAAATACTTATCCATAAGGAGAGATCACATCTCCATTTAAAGTATTGAATGTGAAAGCTTTATTCCCCAAGTAGAATGTCTAATGGGTAGATGTTCATTCACACTTCTTTGCTTAATTCTTCACTATTTTTAAATGGTGGTACATGACCTTGTATATATAGTAGTATCTTACCCTAAAAACTATCAGGAACATCAGTTATGCTAGGTCGACCCAATTAACCTGGCATGTTTTTGGGGCTAACTCTCTAGGTCTATGTTAGGTTGGTCAAGAGGCAAATAAACCAAAAGAGAGAAAAAGTCCCTAAACTTTACTAGGTCAACCTGGTCAACCTAGCATAATTAACAAGTCAAAAGGGTGATAAGGTAAGAAATGAAGGATAAAACATAACAAGTGATAGGAATAGGTAGAACTAAGAAGAATAAGCTTAATGATTTCAGGAGGCTAGAGTGTGGATGGCAAGTGGAAAAAGGAATGACAATCTTACAAAACACTGATAGTATGCCCACCCCTTTCCCGATGCACCCCTTAAGTCATGCACTTAGAGAGATTAAGACTCAATAGGTTCTTACAAGATACAAAGTGTCAATAATCAATAAAATTTAAAAATATTGTGTATACAGGTGGTACTATTTAAAAAAAATCATACTAGATAGTTATCTGTGCACCCCACCATTTTTTTAGCATCATTTTATTTTTATTTAAACCCCTTGGTATAAATATAGGTAAGATCATCTACTTGGCAAACTATATTTTCTTAAAATTAATTAATTAATATTTTTTTACTAATTTCACAAGTTAGCATACCCTAAAATATAATAAAAATGTATAGCCAACAATGCACCCCCTAACTACCTCAAAAAATATTGAAAAATAGATTTTTTTTTTAATACGTATATAATTAGGTCTAGTTTGTAACCATATGTTTTCTTCCCAGTTTGGATCAACAAATCAAAATATACCTTAACTAAGATGAAAATGAACAATCATGACATATAGTGATATAAAATACATACTTAGTCAATAAATATAAATAACCACATTAAAGCAATAAAAATATAAAAAATCATATATTTATAAAGAGGATATTTAGTCGATGTTGCATTACTATTTTCAAGGAAACTTAATATAAAATGGATAGTGTATAGCATGGATGAAGTTACATTTTGTTATTGTTGTTAGAAAACACAAATTTAGATGTGTGTGTTTTAGGTCCATACCTAAGTCTCTGGAATACAATCCAATCTTAAGCATTAAGGCTTGTGTTGAAATGTCATAGTAGCTACATACATAAAATTACCGCATACACAAAACATCCAACTTAGGTCTTAGGGATTAGGGCACATAGGGTTTAGGTTTTAGGGTATACGGTCCAATAAAAAAGGTAATAGGGCATAAAATAAATGTTTTTTATTGGGGATAAAATAATTTTTTCAAAGTTTTAAGAGCTTAAAATTTATGGTTTATGATTTTTGGCTTAGATTCTAGGGATTAGGGCATATGATTTATGTTTTAGGTTACTTAAGGTGTAATCTCAAATGTAGTTGGGGATAAATTGATCTCTTCAAACTTATCTATGACTATATAATGTGATTTTGGGCTCAATTGGCCCCTACGTCACATATATTGAGTGAGTTAGTCAATTTAGGCAATGAGTGACACAATTTGGGCCAAATTGAGCCCTATGAAAATAATTGAACATTATTATAAAGGATGTTAATTGTGGCTAAATCATTTGCTTTAGTGTTTATAATTTAGGGATTAGGGTTTAGGGATTAGAGTTTCATATATATACAAGATAGGATTTAGGGTTTAGAATCCAATCATGAAGGTGATTGAAGACAATATGAGATGATTAAACCTATATTTGTAACCATAATGATTTTTTGGGCACAAGATTTATGTTTTAGGATGCATTAGGTCTAATTACAAAGGCAATTAGGGCTAATTTGAGATCCTTGAACCTATTTATGACTAGATAATGTGATTTTGGGATCAATTGGCCCCTACATCACCATATTATGAGAGAATTAGTTAATTAGGGTAATGAGTGATGTGATTTGGGACATAATTGAGCCATGTGAACCTAATTGTTATTTTAAAGGATGTTAATTACATGACTAAATAATTTGGTTTAGGTTTTACAATTTAGGGCTTATGGTTTACGGATTAGAGTTTTAGTTAAATGTAAGATCTAGATTTTACATTTTAGAGTCCATTTATGAAGGTAATTGATGACAAGTTGAGTTGACTGAATGTATTTGTGACCACAATGTGTTTTTGGCCACAATTTTAATGTTTTAGGGTGAATAATGTCTAATCTCAAAGGGAATTGAGGCCAATTTAAGCTCCTTAAACTTATTTGTGACTATATAATGTGATTTTGGGCTCAATTGGCCTCGAGGTCACCACATATTGAGTAAATTAGTTAATTCGGGTAATGATTGATGCAATTTAGACCAAATTGAGCCCTGTAAACATAATTGTTACTGTAAAGGATGTTAATTTCACACTAAAATCATTTTTTTTAGGGTTGATAATTTAAGGTCTAAGGTTTAGGGATTAGAGTTTCAAGTATATGTGAGATAGGGTTTAGTGTTTAAAGTCTAATTATGAAGGTAATTGAGGATAATTTGAGATGATTGAACCTATTTATGACCATAATGAGTTTTTGGGTATAGGGTTAATGTTTTAGGGTAAATAAGGTTTAATCATAAAGGTAATTGAGACCAATTTAAGCTCCTTGAACTTATTTTTTACTACAAAATGTGATTTTGGGCTCAATTAGCCCTCAAGTCACCACATATTGAATAAATTCAAATTGAGCTTTGCGAACCTAATTTTTATTGTAAGGGATGTTAATTACATGACTAAATCATTTGGTTTAGGGTTTATAACTTAGGGTTTAGGTATTAGATTTTTAGGTATATGAGAGATAGGGTTTAGGGTTCAAAGTCTAATCACAAAGCTAATTGAGGATAATTTGAGCTGATTAAACCTATTTGTGACCATAATGTGTTTTTAGGCATAGGGTTAATGTTTTAGGGTCAATAAGGTCTAATTGTAAAGGTAATTGAGACCAATTTAAGCTCTTTAAACTTATTTTTGAATACATAATGTGATTTTTGGCTCAATTGGCTTCCATGTCACCAAAAATTATGTAAATTAGTCAATTAGGGCAATGGGTGATGTGATTTGGGCCAAATTGAGCATATTAAAACTAATCAATACATTAAAAGATGTTAATTACATGAATAAATCATTTGGTTTAGGGTTTAAAACATAGGGTTTAGGGATTAAAGTTTAAAGTATATGCAAGATAGGGTTTAGGGTTTATATTCTAATCACAAAGGTAATTGAGGATAATTTGAGATGATTGAACCTATTTGTGACCAAAATGTGTTTTTAGGCATATGGTTAATGTTTTAGGGTGAATAAGGTATAATTGCATAGGCAATTATGACCAATATAATCTCCTTGAACCTATTTATGACTAAAAAATGTGATTTTAGGTTCAATTTTCCCCTAGGTCACCATAGATTTAGTAAATTAGTAAATTAGGGTGATGAGTGATGCAATTTGGGCCAAACTGAAGCCTATGATCATAACTATTACTGTAAAGGATGCCAATTTCATGACTAAATCATTTAGCTTATGGTTTAGGGATTAGTGTTCTAGGTATATGCAAGATAGGGTTTAGATTTTAGAGTCTAATTATGAAGGTAATTGATGATAATTTGAGTTGATTGAATCTATTTGTGACCATAATGTGTTTTTAGGCATCTGGTTAATGTTTTAGGTTGAATAAGGTCTAATTTCAAAGGTAATTGAGACAAATTTAAGTTACTTGAACCTATTTTTGGCTACATAATGTGATTTTGGGCTCAATTGACCCCTAAGTCACCACAGATTGACTAAATTAGTCAACTATGTCAATGAGTGATGTGATTTGAGCCAAATTGAGCCCTGTGAACTTAATTATTATTGTAAAAGATGTTAATTTCATGTTTAAATCATTGGGTTTTGATGCATGAGCATCTACAATAGCTTCATGGAGGACTAGTTGAGGTCATCAAACATGCAAATTTCAAATGATGTTCTAGCATGAAGTTGAATTCAACTTCAAATTCTTGTTTTCCCTCCAAATTGTGTTTAGATTTCAAATCTTTAACTTGAGAGTAAATGTAATTGTCAAAAGTGAAAAGTGAAAAGGTAAAATTAGGTAAGAGAGAATCCCCATGTTGGCAACCAATCTTAGCTTAAAGAACAAATGAGGGGAGTGGTTGAAATCTTTCAACCGTAAGATATTAGTGGAGATAAATCTTCTCCAAATTAGTATATTGGTTAAATGGTAAATATTTCTTGTTGGTCTTAGTGCCCAAGTTGGGCGTAGAAGTTAGGGAGGAGGTAAAAAGAGCAGAAGAGAATTTATTTAGGGATAAGAGGATAAGAAGAGGGATGTAGAAGAGAAGGAGGGAGGACAGAAGGATGTAGAGAAGAGAGAGAGAGCAGGGATCTCTCATTCAAGAGGAGAGAATGAATAATGGGCCTTCAGGCCTCTAAATGATGATGAATTCTTGGCTGTAATCTTAGTGTCTTGATTTAATATTCTGAAGAAAATGAATTTGATGTTTCTAAATGAGTCGATGTACCTATTTGAATAACAATTACAAAATAGTATCAAAAGATTTGGTTCTTACCTTCAGTCAGGTACGCAACGTTCATTAGCAAATCGTGCACAAGCAAACATGTAATTGAAATTGCATTGTTCTGTTATCTTTATGTATTGAAATCTGAAAGTGTGGTTGAACATTGAATGGTAAAACACAAGCAATGGTAGTGAAAGGAGATTCCAATGCATGCAGACCAAGTCTTAACCCACAGTTTTAGAAAGAAACTAATAAATAGATATTTTGTTTAATTCATTAGATATTGCATGTCTTCTATATGTAAATAGACTCGTATGCTAGCACACAGTCATCAGTGTCTACATAGACCAATGCAGTGGAGGTGATTGGTCAAGCTCGAGACAGAGAGAATAGACTTTGTTAGCAAAAGGGTGATTGGTAAATGCATTGTTTTATCTACATGTGGGAAGTTGTGTCCATGTCTACAGAGTGGGACTTGTTGTGAAAAATACTGTGGGTGCTCCAAAGGTTGTAAAAAAAAATTGCTTTCAGGGCTGCCATTGCAAAGAGCCAATGTTGAAGTCGAAAATGCCCATGCTTTGTTGCTGGTCATGAATGTGACCCTGATGTTTGTCAAAATTGTTGGGTTGGTTGTGGAGATGACACTTTGGGTGGTCCACCACCAAGAGGTGATAATTATGAATACAGAAATATGAAGCTTCTCCTAAAGTAGCAACAACGAGTGCTGCTTGAAGTCTGATGTTTCTAGATGAGGGGTCAATATCATTATTTTCAGTGTATCATGTATCTTTGTAATTCACCATTTAGATCGTAAGGTAAGCAAGACATGTGTGACTATATATTTACTTGCATATTGTCTATGTATGGATGAAAACTTATATTTGGTAAAGCCGAGATGGACAGTTCCTAAGTGAATGGGAGATAAACGCATATTTTTTGTATGTTGAAAATGCAATAGAGAGGCTTTATGAGTCCATTTAAATCTTGACTAAAACAAAAATATTGACTGAAATGGAATGGGTTGAAACAGCTGAGAAAATTTCATCAAAACAAAAGAGCATAATCATGCAGAACCTAGCCAAATAGGTCTGAAGATCGGGTTTTACCTTTAAATCTAAAATTTTGTTTTCTCCAAGATTTAATGGGTTTTTAGCCTTATATCACGTGAGTAAATTGTCCAAATTTCCTAAGAATCTAGAAGATGACATAAGAGAAAATATTTTGTAAATATTGCAGTTAAACCCTGTTTTCAATTTGCAGACAGTGCATCAATTTGGTATCAGAGCTAGTAAGCCCCTGGAAAAAGGAAAATTTTGTATTCTTCTAATCAGTTTTTGCAGAGACAGTGATTGAAGCAAGTGAAGAAGGTAACAATAAAGTTATTGACAATTTGTTTTCAATCTCTTTAAAGAGTAATTTTTGTTATAGTGAAGAAGTTGCAGGTTCAAGGCAGTCAAGCCATTGAGGCTTAAGAGGAGAAGAAACCAAGGAAAGCTTAGTGAAGAGCCAAGAGAAGCTCAGAAGAAGAGCATAGTGAATACTCAAGAGAAAGATCTAAAGCAAGGTAAGCTTGGATTTGTGAAATTATTGATATTTGGTGAAAGTAGTGTCATATTGCAGACCATTGACTCAATGTGAAGTCCATTAAGTAGGATCAAAAGACTAGGATGCAAAAGGCCTAGGTGAGATCAAGGAGATTGTCAAAAGACCAGTCAAGGAGAAAGGCTTGGGTGAGACAAGTGGACCTGAAGGGATCAAGAGACCAAGGTGGAAAAGACTTGGGTGAAGATCTCAAAAATGGAAGCATTGTTGAATACACTACAGAGCAGCAAGGTACATGAGAGTACTAAGAAGAAAGCAAGCATCAAAGGTATGAACAGTATTGAAATTGATAAAGAGATTGATAGTTTGAAAAGAGATTTAGCTAAGTTTGCAAATAGATATGAGTCTTGGATGTAGATGGACAAGCAAGCATGGGTATGGCCAATGAAGAAGAGGTTGAAATGGCCAATTGATCTCCTAGTGAAGAGGAGAAGAAGGCAAAATGAGATTGCCAAGAAGAGAGAAGCCCATAGAGGCTTGAAGAAGATAAGAAGGTTTCCAAGAGAGCAACAAAAAGAGAAAGAGGTGGAGAAGAAGGTTCTCATTGAGGAGAAGAAGAGAAGAGAAGAAAGAAAAGATGAAGTGCTAGGAAGAGCACTTGAAGGATAAGAGTGTTGGTGAAGAGAACACTCATAGGGACCTTGTGGTCTCTTATTTTTATATCTAATGTTGTATTTGCATGGGTAATTTCAGGTATGAGCAGCCTTGTGAAGGTCAAAAGAAAGGCCTTGAAGACTGAAGAGATTGGTGCAAGAGAAGACACCAAGTGCACAAGTGAATGTGTAAGAGAAAAGAAAAAGTTTGATGTTGTTGATAAGGAAGAAGAGATGCATTGGTTAATGCATGAGGAAGGTGTTGAAGAACCCATACAAGAAAGAGAAGAGATAGAATATGAGGATGACTTCTATGATGCCATTGAATGCCAAGAAGAGGCAAGAGAATAGCCAAGCACAAAGGAAGAGAAAGATTGCTCCATGGATCAAGCTATCAAAGAGGTAAATGAAGTGTTTAGACCTGATTTTGATTGTTATTGTGAGCATGAAGATGTTAATACATAGGTTAGAAGAGGCAAGAGGAAGATGAAGTCCTCACACAAAGCAGTAAATCATGGATACATAATGCCTAAATGGATGGTGAAGCACACAAGCAAGCAACAAGTAAGCAAGCAGGCAAGTTTACCTTATAAGATTGATTTTTCTCATATTCCTAATATGAATGTAGATGTGCAAGAAAATAAAAGGACAAAACAAAGTTGGTTTTTTAGTAGTGTCACAAGAGCACGGTTATAGGATGCCTAAATGGCTTGTGAAGTCAATTAATAAGAGAAAGAAACAAGTATGGGTGCCTAAGAAGGTAAAGAGAGAAGATGTGAGTGTTGAGGTAACAACACCAAGAAGTCAATGGAAGAGGATTGAAGGTGATTAAAGCAACCAAGAGAATGAAGGTGAGATGGTGAGTATGGAAGGGGCATTCCATGAAGACAGGATGCTTGAGAGGTATACCAAAGAGGTAAAATGTAAACAAATTGTTTATGATGATGTTTTTGAATCCTTCAATGATATTTCATGAGAAAGGACAAATGGAAAGTGGCTATGTGGAATAATATGCAGCAAGGAGAGAGTTCCAAATGGATGGATGATGAAGAAAGAGGAGAGTATGCAGCAAAGTAATGCCTCATTGAAAACAAAGAACAAACAAGATGGCTTCAAGCAGAGATTGAAGAGAGTAAGGAAACACAAGGTAAGAGTGCTTCAATTGTATTTGATGAGTATATTGAAGAAGTTGGTTTATGTGAAGATAAGCTAAGAAAAGATGAGATAAGGGGTAAAGGACAAGTAATCCTTAAGAATGAAGGACCCAAGTTTGATGAAGAGAATGGAGAGATAGATGAGAGTTCACTAAAGAAAGAGTTGAGGATGTTGGAGGAGCTGTTTGGTCATTCAAGAGAGATGAATGAAGGTACAAGCCATGGTGAAGACACCATTGGTAAGAGTGAAGCAATAAAAGAGCAAACCCAAGAGGCAAAGGCAGTTTTGATCAAGGAGCAAGAATGTGAAGGCAGCCAAGAGGCTTCATGGCCTAAAGATTTTGATTCTAAGGTGGCTTTGAATGTTTTGTATGCAGGTATGAATGTTGCTAAAGTGAATGACATACATGAGTCATTGGAGAAGCTCATGAAAAAAAAAAACAACAAGAAGATCTAGAAGACATGTATGAAGATGAAGAAGCATGGAAGTGAGAGATGGCAGCTAAGAAAGAAATGAGAAGAAGAACATACCAGAAAAGGAAGAAAAGCAAAATGAAGGACAAAGACTATTCCAAACAAAGACAAGCATTAGTATTGGCAACAAGACCTTGGGATCCAGGCATATAATGAAGGCTAAATCATGGAAGAAACATCTCTTTTGAACTAAGGTTCAAATCTTTTCTACAGGAAGAGTATGATGCAGGAGCATCTATAATAGCTTCATGGAGGACTAGTTGAGGTCATCAAACATGCAAATTTCAAATGATGTTCTAGCATGAAGTTGAATTCAACTTCAAATTCTTGTTTTCCCTCCAAATTGTGTTTAGATTTCAAATCTTTACCTTGAGAGTAAATGTAGTTGTCAAAAGTGAAAAGGTAAAATTAGGTAAGAGAGAATCCCCATGTTGGTAGCCAATCTTGGCTTAAAGAACAAATGAGGGGAGTGGTTGAAATATTTCAACCGTAAGATATTAGTGGAGATAAATCTTCTCCAAATTAGTATATTGGTTAAATGGTAAATCTTTCTTGTTGGTCTTAGTGCCCAAGTTGGGCATAGAAGTTAGGGAGGAGGTAAAAAGAGCAGAAGAGAATTTATTTAGGGATAATAGGATAAGAAGAGGGACGTAGAAGAGGAGGGAGGATAGAAGGATGTAGAGAAGAGAGAGAGAGAGAGTGGGGATCTCTCATTCAAGAGGAGAGAATGAATAATGGGCCTTCAGGCCTCTAAATGATGATGAATTCTTGGTTGTAATCTTAGTGTCTTGGTTTAATATTTTGAAGAAAATGAATTTGATGTTTCTAAATGAGACGATGTACCTATTTGAAGAACAATTACAAAATAGTATCAAAAGATTTGGTTCTTACCTTCAGTCAGGTATGCAGAGTTCATTAGCGAATCGTGCACATGTAATTGAAATTGGTATGTTCTGTTATCTTTATGTATTGAAATCTGAAAGTGTGGTTGAACATTGAATGGTAAAATGCGAGCAATGGTAGTGAAAGGAGATTCCAATGCATGCAGACCAAGTCTTAACCCATAGTTTTAGAAAGAAACTAATAAATAGATATTTTGTTTAATTCATTGGATATTGCATGTCTTCTATGTGTAAATAGACTCATATGCTAGCACATAGTCATCAGTGTCTACATAGACCAATGCAGTGGAGGTGATTGGTCAAACTCGAGACAGAGAGAATAGACTCTATTAGCAAAAGGGCGATTGGTAAATGCATTGTTTTATCTACATGTGGTAAGTTGTGTCCATGTCTACAGAGTGGGACTTGTTGTGAAAAGTACTGTGGGTGCTTCAAAGGTTGTAAAAAAAAAATTGCTTTCGGGGTTGCCATTGCGAAGAGCCAATGCTGAAGTCGGCAATGCCCATGCTTTGCTGCTGGTCGTGAATGTGACCCTGATGTTTGTCAAAATTGTTGGGTTGGTTGTGGATATGGCACTTTGGGTGGTCCACCACCAAGAGGTGATAATTATGAATATAGAAATATGAAGCTTCTCCTAAAGCAACAACAATGAGTGCTGCTTGGAAAGTCTGATGTTTCTGGATGAGGGGTCAATATCATTGTTTTCAGTGTATCATGTATCTTTGCAATTCACCATTTGGATCACAAGGTAAGCAAGACATGTGTGACTATATATTTACTTGCATATTATCTGTGTATGGATGAAAACTTCTATTTGGTAAAGCCGAGCTGGACAGTTCCTAAGTGAATGGGAGATAAACACATATTTTTTGTATGTTGAAAATGCAAGAGAGAGGATTTATGAGTCTGTTGAAATCTTGATTGAAATGAAAATCTTGACTGAAATGGAATGGGTTGAAACAGCTGAGAAAAGTTCATCAAAACAAAAGAGCATAATCATGTAGAACCTAGCCAAATAGATCTGAAGATCGGG
Organism: Torreya grandis; assembly: GCA_037957365.1. Taxonomy (NCBI): domain Eukaryota; kingdom Viridiplantae; phylum Streptophyta; class Pinopsida; order Cupressales; family Taxaceae; genus Torreya; species Torreya grandis. Next base: position 3,736,236 of record JARHVA010000449.1, read on the forward strand.
TTTTACCTTTAAGTCTAAAATTTTGTTTTCTCCAAGATTTAGTGGGTTTTTAGCCTTATATCACGTGAGTAAATGGTCCAAATTTTGTAAGAATCCAGAAGATGACATAAGAGAAAATATTTTGTAAATATTGTAGTTAAACCTTGTTTTTAGTTTTGCTGACAGTGCATCAGGTTTTAAGGTGTACATCTAGGTACATAAGGTATAGGGTAAAGTAGGGCTTAAGGTTTAAAGTGCTTAGAGTTTAGGTCTTACAATTTACAATTTAGGGTATAGGGTCCACACGTGAAGGCAAGTGAGGATGATTTGAGTTGATTGAACCTATTTATGAGCACATAATGTGTTTTTGAGTTTTATAAGCCTCCATGTCATAACATATTGAGTGAATCGGTCAATTAAGGTAATTAATGGTGTGATTTGATCTAAATTGAGATATTTGAACCAAATTCTTAGTGTAAATGATGTTAATTAGGTCTCAAATGATTGATTTAGAGATTGAGTAGTTTACCATTTATAGTTTAGGGTCTCTAGGGCTTAGGATTTATGGTTATAGTTTAATGTATATGGTTTATAGTATAGGGTACATAGGAATTAGGGATTAGAATTTGTGGTTTAGGATATAAGAATAGGACTTAAGGTATAGGGTTTAGGGCTTAAGGTTTCGGGTATAAGGTATAGGGTATAGGGTATAGGGATTATGGAATAGGGTATAGTGTTTAGGGATCATGGCTTAGGGTTTAGGTCTTAGGGTATTTTTCATACACTAAATACCACATACATGGTATTATTACATGCACATTATTAATGTGTACATGTTATTATCATGTATGTGGTTATTTTATTAATAATTAAAAGAAAAAGAAAAAACACCAACAACCATTTTTTACTTTGAGAGAACTATCCCCTGCTCTGTTGTGTTATGTACATTGTAGGTCTAATTGCAAATTATTAGAATGTTTTCAACATCCTCAAAATCACAAATCATTCTCTACTCACATGGTTGACAAAAGAGTACATAGGACTATTTTGTAATAATTGGATTGTTTTCCCCACTTAGTGTTTCACATTGAAATAAGGTCTGTTTTAGAATAATTCAATTGTTGTCCTCACCCTCAAAAGTTGAAAACTTTTTGCAATCATGGGTTATGGAATTCATATTAGTAGGAAGAATAAGTCAAAGCACAAAACACTGACTGAATTAGAAGTGGTGAGATAAAAATAAAGGAAATGAATGAAAAAACTTCATGTAGGTAATTATGCTATCCCTAATGAATTGATTGTCACAAATAATGATGAAATGAATAATGATAATATACCAAATTATGAAATTCCAATTGTCAATTATGATATTATACCTAATTATAATGCAATTACACAATCAAATTTTACTATTTTTTATTTTTATGATGATGATAGTATGCATGATGATGTGAATTACATGGAAACACACATTGGATAAACTACTAATATAGAAACTAATATAGAAACACCTAATGGAAAAAGTTATAATGGAGAAAACAATATGGGAACAACAATGAATGAAGAACCTACTAATGATAAAAATAATATGGAAAAACCAAATCAATCAAATATACCATTAAGAATACCTCTTAGTATTTATAAAATAAAACCAATGCATTTAATTGAAATTGATGAATCCATTTTGAAACCAATGCCTAAAAAATTATCCATGCACCATATGAGAAGAAGCACTGAAATAATTTGGGACTAGAACTTTCAATATTTAAGTAACTCAAATATTCTAATTATTTATTACATTGATGAAATTAAAAAAGATGAGACCTACAATGAAGATGCTAAGACTAATACCATCTAGTATTGATGGTGTAAACAAAGCAATTGTTGAAAAAATTCATAATGCATACTAACAAGTAGGTGTGAAGAAATGCAACAAAGATGGTAATGTTGTCCAACATGTTATTATAACTTCTTTGGTAAGTGGTAAAATAAATAATGAATGATTGATTAGAAAAATAATCCAATATTTGTACATAAATATAAAAACACTAATGAAAGAAATTGGGAGACATACAAGACTTGATGTTGATGGTAACAATGACTTGTGGTCATTCTTTGGTAGATTCTCATTAAAAGACAAGGCTATAACTGATGCCCTAAAACATTTAATTGTAGAATTTTGGAAAGATAACAGAAGGTCATCGCCTGATATTAGATATGTAGTGAAAAGAAGAGTTGGTTCTCATAACCGTGAACCACATCCTAAACATTTTTTTGAAATGACTCTAACACAATTTTACTCTAAATATGTTGAAATATATCCATAAATTTCTATTACTCAAAGGTCTTTTGAAATGACCAAATCTCTCTCTCTCTCTCTCTCTCTCTCTCTCTCTCTCTCTCTCTCTCTCTCTCTCTCTCTCTCTCTCTCTCTCTCTCTCTCTCTCTCTCTCACACACACACACACACACACACACACACACACACACACAACTTGTTTTAGGTAACAAGTTAAATTTTCTATGAATTATGATATTTTTCATCATGTTCATTGTACTTTGCATACTAAAAACATTTTGAAGGAGTGTGAAGTGGAAGCCTCAAAAAAATTAGGAAGAGAATTCATTACAATAGTTTTTTTAAGAAAGACCAAATGGCCAATTATTTTATAACAGTGCATGTCTAGATGGAAGTTACAACATTTTTGGTGGATTGATAAAATTAAAATCCTCTACCCATGAGGAGAGTACACATTGAATTGGAAAATAATTAGTTGGTTATAGTAAATATAAATCTATGGTATATGAAATGAAAGATGGAAAGGAATCTAAAAGGTGCAAGCTTGGTATAGAATAAATACTTGTTTCCAAATTTATGGACAAATTCAAGGATGAAATTGTATATGAGTATATAAGGCACACACAAATAGATCGATTGATAGAATAAAAAATCAAGTTAAGTAATGACACATTCCCGATTGGTAATATTGTTTTAGTAGTAGACTTTGTATATAATTACACATTGCAACCACAAAGAGAGGTTTAGTCATAATAGTATAATTTAGTACAGGTTTCAATTCTTATGCATATAACATTCATGCATTCACCTAATAGTATAGATAATGATTGGAAAATATTAATGGAGTGCCACTTTTATGTCAACAATGATCATACACATTGTTTAGAGTATGTTCAAGGTTGCTTTCATTTGTTTTATGGAAACTTGAATGGAAGTAACATTACTTTCAATGAACATTATATATGATTAAATAATTGCACATCACAATTAAATAATTCATGAATGTTTTTTTGGTTAAGTAGGATGCATGTGAGCACTGAAAAACAATATATTTAGATTTTCACTAAAGCAAACCATAGAAAAGGGGAACATGATGGTGTAGTAGCATGTGTCAAAAGAGTGCTTGCAAGAGAGGAGTTAAATTTTGAAGAAGTTGATTTGTCAGATGCAAAGAACATAGTTAAATGGTGTAATGAATATATGGGCCATGTTGTTCAATAAAATTCCATTATATATATATATATATATATATATATATATATATATATATATATATATATATATATATATATATATATATATATTTATATATATATATATATATATATATATGTTTGGCTCAAAGATGATGAAAAATTGGAAAGCTATCAAGATTGTATGATAGTAACAGGATCAATAATTTTACACTCATTTTATAGATCAAATGTAGGTTCTTGGATGGTTCATATGAGACACATGACATGATTTTTTTTACATGCATTGAATTTGTATGGAATGAGTGTGAATCATAAGAATGGGTTTATGAATGTAGTTATATGACTCTAGTTCTAATTGACACTCATAAAGTTCCACTAATATTATAACTTACAGTACTGACATCATCACATGACTTTGACCATGTGTCTAATCTAGTGAAACCAGGTACCATATTATATTTGACATGTGTTTCATGTACTAAATTTGGTAAATATAGAAATAGATCATGTTATTAAATCATGTTTTATTTTATAATGAAGGGCATGTTTATGTAGTTATTTCATATGAGGATAATGAGGAGAGGATAGACTATTACTTGTGTCAGTGTGTAGAGGAAAAATAGAAATTGACTTTTGTAGCAACAAATGGGGAAAGTTTTCACTATCCCATTGGGTCTGTTGTAGTTATTGTAACTTAGATTCTGCATTATCCTATGAAAAATTATAATGTATGGTTGTTTTAAAACTTCAAAGTACATAGGAAAATACTCCACTATTCAAATTTTGTTCTTGTAACAAATGTTTAGTTGCATAAATTTGGGGTAGGTCATTTAAAAGGACTCTATGGAAGGTTTGTGACTCTAACCATGAATCAATTAGTTATACTATAAATAATATAGCTGATCCTAGTGGTTCCTTAGATTGAACCCCCAAGGTATGTTAAATTATCAAATGCAAATGTATTTTCTTTTATCAAATTTTATTTATTTATTAGGTTTTACATATAAATTTCAATTTAACTAGATACTAACATTATTTTTGTAGAACTTAATGGTGTCAACTTAAATTCCAACTTCATGTGGTTGGCACCATTAATACATTATTCCATACTCTCAAAGCTAAGAGAAGCTTTTGGTTCTTGTAGGTTTGATTGTCGGTTGACAACATTCATGATCAATGTTGCTTGATGATGCCACAGGTCCCTTTATACCTTTCAATATTGGTGAAGAAAAGATTTATGTCATATAATATCCATTTCACACATGACCAAGCTATCATTCTACTCATATTAATATAATGTAACCTTTTGACAACATTTTGAAAAGAAATAAAATCATTACACACATATAATTGCCTTCATTAGCTTTTTAGGCATTGCAGCCCTTCAAACACTGACTAATGAGGATAAATTTCATATAAAACATAATATAAACAAAATTTAAACCATTCCATATTCCCATTTGGCCAAATATAATGTGTATGAATACTCCCACATGAATTGATCTCAAAAACATGTCCAATTTTGTATAAACCTAGGTAGGGTTTTGCCACTTGCAGTATGTGAAAAAAAGCATAACATGAGTTTTGAGTCACTTTGAGAGCCCATTATTTTTCCTACGGTCTAATTTGACCTCCTCTTCACTTCTTCAGTTGACAATAACTTCTCAAAATGCATGGATATCAAATAAAAGACAATTTATTAGTCCACTATATATGAGAAAAAAATTGCTTGAGTTTATGAACACATGTTGAGTAATTTTGATCTTCAAGGTATAAACTCAAATCATATATCTCTATTTGGATGCCCTGAAAGTTTATTCTTTGAGGATCATGAAGTGACTGTGCCTATATATTTTCCAACTATAAGATTTGTATTAAAAACTATTGTCAGAGCTCTATTTTAGGATAAGACTTGACTGAATATTTCAAACTATCATGCAAATAATAGATAAAAACATACCAAATTAATAATAATTATAAATTGCATCAGACTATCATTCATATATAGGTGGATCTTATAAAAATATGTTTCTTCACTTCATCCTTGAGTCAAACTATACTTGCATTCTTATTCTTGAGTCAAACTATGTTTCAAAATTATGTATCTGAATGGATTCTAAGGCCATGGAAGTGGGAACACATGTAATGTACACATCCCAAGGTGTTTGAAGTTATGGATTCATAATATGAGGTCTAGAAAGTGGAAATGTCTATTGGAGGTAAATAACCTATCTTTGAACTACATAAAAGTTACATTTAGGACTGACCATAGAATTTTCTACCATGAATTTGTCATTTTTTTCAGCTCATGGGATTCAGGGTGCACATGGATTAATTATACATGCACATGATGGTTCTTTTAGTTAATGCATATGACTTATTATTTCCATTTTATGCCTATCTAAAGTTTTCCTAAAATAATAATTTTACTTTATAGGGAAATGTCATATTGAGCCTAGAATGGGTGCTCCATCTCCTAATCAAGAATATTTGGAGGATAATAATGCATTACTATATGTTAATCTCCAGCCCCTACATTTTTTCAATTCTAGTTTTTAGCCATGAGGCCCCAGAGGTAGAGATTTCTAACTTGGATCGCATATTGATAAAATTTGTTGTAAATGTTGCTTAAGGCCAAAATGGGTGCTCTGTCTCCTAACCAAGAATTATCTGATGCCAATAATGTGGTCCTATATGTTAATCACCACCCTCAATGTGTTGTAAATTCTATTTTTTAACCACGGGGACCTAGAGGTAGAGATCTCCAGCTTGGCTAACATGTTGACAACATT